>ML806231.1:114236-150742 GCA_009831015.1 Picea engelmannii | reverse complement strand
CTTGTTGTGAACCTTGTACGTAAGATATACTCTCCTAGCAACAAGTTGATGAAAAGATACACCCAAACTATTTGGGCACTTATCTCGAACCTATTATCTTTCAACATTACTCATGTTATGCGGGAATTGAACTCAATGGTTGATCGGTTAGATTTTTTTGCAGCCTCTCCTAATTGGTAACTTCTGCCACACAGACCTGATTATACTTTTCAATCTCTATATCCTCCACATATCCCTGACAATATAGAATCATGGCAGGTCTTCCTTAGTGATGAGAGCATCTGTGCTTTCATTCAAAATGAACCTTATAAGCCCAAGGAAATTATATCCATAGAAGATAACAAGATTCCTAAGGGCTTGACTCCTCTAGAAATTTCATTTTTATCGAGTGATGTAGGCAATAAAGAGAAACATAAAGAAGAGGAGTCGAAAAGGAAGGTTGATGAAACCATCTCTTTGAACATTGGGACGCCCGAGTCTCCAAAGAATGTTAAAATAGGTGCCCAATGTTCTGATGTGGAGAAAATGAAGTTTTCCAAGCTGCTTGGCGAGTTTCAAGATGTTTTTTCTTGGTATTATGAGGATCTTCATGGTTTTGATCCTGCTCTTATAGAACATGTCATTCCCATCAATGAAGGCATAAAACCAGTTAGGCAAAAATAAAGACCTATCAAACCTGCACTAGAAGCAACTATTCGAAAGGAGTTGGAAAAACTCTTGAAAGCTGGAATCATCTTTCTGATCAAATATTCTGAATGGGTTTCCAATTTGGTTCTTGTTCAAAAAGAAACCAGTCAGATCAGATTATGCGTTGATTTTTGTGCATTAAATCGGGCTATTATAAAAGATCACTTTCCTCTCCCTAACATGGAAATGATTTTGCAGCAAGTTGCAGGGTCACAGATGATGCCCTTACTTGACGGTTTTTCTGGTTATAATCAATTCAAGGTAAAAGGGGAAGATAAATACAAAACCACCTTTATTACTCATTGGGGCACCTTGACTTATGAACATATGCCTTCTGGCTTATCTGATGCAAGTCTCTCTTTTAAAAGACATGTGCAAGTAACTTTTGACGATTTGATCGGCAAGATTATTCGTATCTATCTTGATGATCTAATCGTGTACTTTAAAGGGCTATCAATTGTATCGAAGTTTCAAGAATTATGGTTGGGTCCTTTTAAGATCTCTTTTGTCCTGGGTACAAACTCTTACATTCTAAAAGATTTACAGGAGCGATTGTTTTCCTACAGCACTAACGGTTCTCACTTAAAACACTACATGGAACCAACTTGAAAAGTTTTAATGTTGTTTGGATTTTCTGTATATTAGTAGTTTAGTTATCTTTTCATTTTCACCACTGCTTTTCATTTTTGCTCTTACAGTACTTTAAATTATGCTTTTATTTAATAGTTTTCCTTCTGCTTTTTGCAATTCTGTCATTTTATTTCTTTTGTTTTAAATTTTGCAGTCCCATTTCTATCATGACTTTTATTGATTTTCATCTTTTTAGTTTAATTTTGGTCAAGAATAAGATGTTGGATCAGTTATGCCACAGTGACACTCCTACAAGGTATTGTTAGTCAATAACAATCAGGCTTACACAGTTGTTACGATGTTCCCCCTGAAAGCATAATTGAATTTGGTATCTTCTTTCACTGTTGTCTTATGAAGAAATTGGTTACTTCCCGCTTCTGCTTTCCATTTCTCCATCCATTTGAGAGTTAAAAGAGCAAGTCCATAAATTTTTTCTCCATGAAGTCAAGAACAAATTATGGTTGAATGATTATGCATACAGGGATAAACCCCCTCATACTTAACATTTTTCATGAGTTATTCGCAAATTCCCAGTCATTTTTCCATTAAATCTACTCACTTCCCCTTGTTGTATGATCATTCGGGTTATGTCTTCTTGGTCTACTATTCTTTTTGGTCTGCGAAACCATATATTCTGAGTTCTTAATCTGTTGGAAACTGATTTCCCTGTGGAGTCGCCAGTTTGTTGACGATAAAAATCACAACAAGAAATTTCGCCCGCAAAGTATTGCTAAAGCCTATTATTTAAACTATGCTAATAAGATATAATACTAGTAGGTGGGATCCCTTGTAGACTGGAGGCTCGGAGATAGTCTTATCACACATTTTATGTTGATGTTTCAATGTTGCTTACAGGGTCTTATATGGTTGATGTCACGGTATTGGTTTTGTTTTTAACATAATAGCAGGTGGATGATGCATTTTATGTTATTTTCCATTGTTCTAAGCTCTAATACTATGTTATGAGTGGCATATATTTATTGTTGTTACATTTGAGATTGTCGTCGTGATTCATTACCTGTTACACCTACACAAGACACATGTTAGTAACAAGATGAAACAAAAGCAATGGAAAGAAACTTATGAAAAAATTCAAGGAAAAGAACTATACTATAATATGTTAAGAGGTTATGTGCAAATGAAATGAAAAGGAATTAGTGTTAGTCCTAACTAGCAATGGTTAGTGGATATACGAATTATATTTGAGTTATATTGGGTGCATTTGATATATGGTATGGTATGGTTTTTAGCAATGGTTAATATGGATTGGGGTGGTGCAATTGGAAAGCAATATGTCGCAAGTTTCAATGTATGGAATTAATGGCATGGTTAATGGTATGGTTTTGGTTGGCTAGCGTGTACTACGAAATTGAATGTGAGGAAGATGGAAGTGACGTGCAGTAAATGCATGTCACTCCATACTTATCCCACTAGACCGTCACCCTAGAATGGTTATTGTTTCATTTGGTTTTGATGTGGTTAAGATCCAAGATTCAAGCCTAGAAGGAATTCCTCGACCAGATCGCCCTTTTTAAAGCCATTGGTTACAGGTATGGTTCTTTTTTCCCATTCATGAATTTCGATCTATGTATCAAACGAATGATGGCTCAGTAATATGTTGGTTTGTGTTTTCCTGAGATTGGCAACTATGTAAACGCGTGGGTATTTTCTCTGGAATGATTGTGTGGTTATTCATTCGCAAATGGAAAAATTGATTGTTGAAGTTATGATTTCATTGGTTGTTCTGTGTGGTGAAAATTGTGATGGATCTTTGTTTTTTTAAGTAGTTATGGGTATTTTGTTGGAGGGTTTCACTCTGTTTATCCTTGATGGTTGCTTCCTCACAGTTATGGTAACCCTATCCGGTTGTATTTGGGTTGCTATGGGGTTGTTGTATATGTTTTCGAATTACCTTTTGGTCACTGTGTATTTTTCAGAGCCATGGTCGTGGGTTATTCACCTAGTCATGGGCTTATTTTTGTGGTATTGGCATCAACGCAGTTGGTTATGGGGTGGCCATTATGCTAAGAAGTATGTTTTATGGTTGTTGGTAATACCTTGGGTCTGCATTTCCATTGGCATTGTTATAGATTGGTTCGGCTCTTGAGAAAAGCGTGAGGGTTATGCCTCTGTGCGTTCTTGGTATTTGTTACTATCCAGTGAGCAATCGTTGCTCCTCTGCATCATTGCCTACCCTACCCGGTGTTGAACTGTCACACTATTACAGAAGATGAGTTATAAAAGCATGTGGTTCCACCGTGCTTGTTTTGAAGGTTTTCTACCTACTATTGATATGTTCGACCTCCAGTCTCTCTATTCTTTGGTGACCGAGCAAACTCTTGATTACTTCTTGTGTTCATTTTTACAGAGCTAGATTTTGATAACCCCAACTATTCGCATTCTCATTAGGTATCTTGTTGACTGTCATAAATTGGTTGAGTGGTTATGACAATTTCTTTGAGTATTATCTCGTCTCCGTTTGATCGGGTTGTTGGAAAATTGTAATTGTGGATGAGAATTGGTATACAGTCGAGGGGTTGCCTCCTTTTGTTATGCGTTGGTCGTTGTGTTCCTACGGAGTGGTGTAAATTGTAGTTGGTGGTTGTTGTGTGTTTGATTAGTCTTGATCGGGATCATTGCAAGTTAAGGAAAATGATGATTTTGACTTCGTTGTTTACTATGTATGGATTATGAAGACATCGTGCATTGTTTTATTTAATTGTGCCATCAGAAATGAAGCTGGGGTTTTGTATTTTGGTTTCATTGCAAGTTTTATTAATTATTATTATCAAAAGAGTGAAATCAGGAAAGTTTTAAAAAGTATGTTCAACTTGGGAAAAGACTTGTGTCTATGTTTGATTTGGGAAATTGTGAATTATGGGCAGTGGTTGATATTTTATAGAAGTATATGCTGAATAGAGTTGAAACAATGTGATTGTGTGTTCCTTTTGATTTTGTTTAAATGAAAAGAAAAGAAATGAAAGGAAACAAGTATTCTCTTGACAAGACTGTTGAAAGACATAGTGATTCTGAGTATGATTATAGACTGTGTTAATGAAAAAAGTTTGAAGATTTGAATGTGGGACAGTGAACAAGTTTTGACACACGGTAATTGTTTAATTGGTGTTGGAATCATTTGTATTGAATACAGAGCTATTTTTATGGATTACTTAATTTGTTTTACGAACAGTATTCATTCTTTTCCCTACCATTATTTCACTTTTTCCACATTACAACTCCCCTCGCCTTCCCATATTCACTATCCACTCCCTGTTATTAAAATTTAATTATAGTTAAGATAAATTATGTATTATGACAGTTAAAGGATCGCACAGGGATGAATCACAGTGATATATTCTTTTGATTTACAGTTGATTGTTTGATGATTTGTGAGCAGTAACCATGATCTATCCCCCCTCATTTTAACACTTTTTGCTCAATACAATCCCTCACATATCCCAAAACCCTTATTCACCTTCTGCTCATTTACAAGTATTAAACGATTTGTATGGATTGGATTGCATGAGTCTAATGTGTTGTTGAGCCAAACTTTGTTTCATATATAAAAGAGATGTCATGTATGGTTGTTGAAGAAACTATTTGCTAATCAATAATGCATACAGGAATGAGCTTTTTCATCAGAGGTATCCATGGTCGAGGTAATAGTGGAAGAGGAAATTGGAACAGGGGCCCTAGAAGGTCAAGGTTCTCTATACATTTTGATGCAAACTAGCAAGAGTTGGGCCAGCTATTTCAAGATGGATTTTTTAACTGGAATGGGCAACGAGTGGTCCAACCTAGGCTAGAAGGCCTCCCTTCCAAGCCCCACATGTCCCTAGTATCCTAGTGTCCCCTCATGTCTCACTACAACCTGAAGTCCCTAAAAACGACAGATGGAAAGATATTGTCCACTCAGCAATCTCCCAACATCGTGGCTAGCCTAACTTGTCTCTATCTACTCCTCCACCTATTAATCAAATTGTCCAAGCTGCCCCTATCCACTCACCAGTACAGTCTTTCCATGCGAGAAAAAGGTTAAGAACTGAGGCCCACCATGCCCCTGACAAAGGAAAATGTGTTGTTGCCCCCTCCTCACCCTCAAATGACTATGCCAAATTTGTGTCCTCCCGCATGCATTTGAGAGATGATTGCTCTCATGTGATCATTGAGATTAGGCCTAAAGGCTCCACACAGCCTAAGGAAAATTCAGAGAGATCAAAGGGTGACAGTAGAAACAAGGGAAATATTGCCTCCCAGAGTGGCAAATATGGGTTTTAAGTGTTTTTATTTATTGATTGTTGAGAACAGCTGACTTCTGAAATTTTGGATAGCACACTATATTTTGGATATATGGATAATATATTTTTGGAAATAATTTCAATTATCATTTATATAAATTGTTAAAATATGAGAGTCATGATGGGCGTCACAAGGAGGGATGTTTTGATTGATTAACTAGTTGTGTTGTGTTTGTAAAAGAGATAAAGGGAGTCACAAGGGGTCCCACCTACTAGTTATTATTTATTAAAAACCCTTATTATGATTTTATTACTTTTCCCCCTTAACTAAAAAGTTGGTTGAGTTTTAGTTAACTTAACTAAATAAGTAGTTCAACTTATTATAATTGTTTAAAGGCAAAATGAAAAGGAGGAACAAGAGGAGAATAGAAGGAGAAGCATACTAAGGTCTGCTCTTTGAGTTTTGTTGAGATAATTCAGTTTTCATTCATTGAAAGTCTAATTCTCTTTTATGATAGCAGGGTCCTATTGTAGGCAGCAAGATTCAGGGTTGAATTACATCATTCAGACACTTGTTTTTCAGAGGTGTTGATCTATATTTGATAGTCTGTGTAGACTTGTCTATTTGTGAATTAAATTTCATGATTGACAAAAGCTATTGTGCAGAGTCGAGTGGGCAAAAATCTGTGGCAAGTTGATCCATCTTTTAAAGTTCATTTTTTTACTTTTTGTCAGAAGTCCTTTTGTATGGTTTTCATCGGGGACATGTAAGTTTGACTTTGGTCCAAAACTTCCTCAAGGAATTTTTCAAAGAGAACGATTATTTTGATAAATTGGAATGAAATAAACGATTGCTTTATGTCTCATCTATTTTGATTATTGACTTGGTGTTTTTACTTATGTCTCTATATTTATTTTAGCATCTGTTATATTCAGAAAATTACATAAATAACGAATTTTCCAGCAAGCTTGTTTATAAAAAAAATTAGCCTAAGCACTTGTAATCAATACTTTTGAATTAGGATACAAATTTTGATGGCTATAAACATAGGGTGATATTCTCTTCTATCTTGATTTAGCCAAGTAAGCTCTGAAAATTCTTGAGTAAGATCATTTCATATATTTTCCTCAACAGGGAGGAGAGGAAACTCATGAGTGTAATTTCCATAGACACCGCAACAAGCATAATGTTTGTTGGTGTGGAGTGGTTACTTTTTCCCCTACTTGGGCATTGGGTTGGTTTATTGGCTTTGGTTGGGGTTAGGTTGGTTTCCCTCATTCTTGGGGGTTAGATTCTAATTTCCTTGGGGTCCCTGGTTTTGGTTGTTTTGTTTCCCCTTTCTCTTATTGGTAGTCCTATTCTAGTTTGGAGGAAGAGGAGCATTATGTTGTGCATAGACTTGTTCTTATGGAGGAGGTGCAAGAGGACTAGCATGGGTAGGGGACACACTTGTAGGTAGGTAATATGTGGATAGTGGTGGACCAGGAAAGGGTAATAAGGATTGGTGGTAACCCCACAAGAGGGATTTCCACATGGGTGACATTGACCATGGTGATGAGGATGGACATGTGGTGTATGGTAGGAGGTACTCATGCTCATATGAGATGAGGCATATGACAATTCCAGTCTTGGGGTGGGTTGTATTTAAAGAGTGGGGGACCCACCATAAGGAGATGCATATTCACTAGGTCTAGGTGGTGGTGGTGGTGGACATGTCAAGGAGACAGATCCGATGAAGCCATCGGCTACATGGGAGGTTCTTGGAGTGGTTGAATCACCTAATTAAGAGCAGGGAGTGTATAGAAGGATGGTGTAAAGATACCCATATTGAGTGTAGATAAAGTCATATTGTTGGTCCTTATAGATGGCCTCTTCCTCATTCTAAGGTAATGTCATAGTGACATCCTTAGCGATGAGAGGAAGGAGGGACTTCAGGAACAAATCCTTTAATAAAATGTCATCAAGCATGGCTTTTCACTAGCCATGCCATTTGCACCACTCATGGATGTGGTTTGAGATATGAGTGGCAGTGATTTGGTGACATGTGGTAAGGATCTCAATCCTTGGGTCATGGAAAATAAGTAACTAGAAAAATGTGAGGAACACCTTGACATTGGATTCAAAGGCGCAATGAGTGTTCTCGGGTTGGTCAATGTACCACTTTGTAGTGGTACCCATCAAGTTTCCTTGGAAAATGTGAATTCTAACGGAGTCCTCCATGATGGAGTTCGATGAAAAAAATAGGTGGAAGTACATCACATGGGTGGACGGGTCTTCTCTTGAATTTCCCTCAAACTTGGGGATGTCAGAGGGTAGTTTAGTAGCAATGGGAGGCTAGGTGGGGTCATGATGGACTGGGTCATTGCTTAATTGGTTGAGGTTTTGGATACTCAAACCAACCATGAAACGTAAGGATGTTTGGGTATTTCCAACCATGGGGGAACTAGGAGGAGATGGTCCAGATGAAGGAAATAAAGGAGTGGAAGTGGGAACACCAGTACTTCATAATGGGGATGAAGTTTCAGACTCAGAGGAGATAGAAATAGAGGATGGGTTGGGGTGGGGGGGCCTGCTTCGTCAGGTGGAGACAAGTGCACACCTTATGGGGAAATCGGGTTGAAGGCCTTTCATCCTACGAGACTGTCTCTTGGAGGGAGAAATGGTGTCCAAAGGCAAGTGTGATTTTTTTGTGTGTTTTTGTGTTGTTATGTATTTTTTGAAATTTTCTTTATATGTTGAAAGTAAATTGTTTGTTTAACATTGAACTATTGAAAATGAACAACTTTAAAAGAAAGTGCATAAAATAAATAACTACTTAAGAAAAAAACCAAAACAAACGTACTCAGTGTCCTTTCTTTTTGAAAACTAGAAAATGTGTTGCATGCAAACTAAGAAATCTAAAGGGGAAAGCTTTCTTTTAAACAATGTAGTGATATTTGTAATGGTAAATCCCTATTTGAAAGCAAAAAGAAGGGTCCTAAGATTGTCTTTATATTCACTAAGGGTTTCAATATCTAAATTCAAACTATTTATGGTTCTGTAATAACAACACAATGGCAACCAATGGTTGTAGAAAAAAAACAAAGAACTAAGTGCAATGAAACCAAATCCAAGGTCCTACCCTATATGCTTCTTTTTTTCTTTTGAATGCACTTTAAATGAGATGTAAATAAGGGAAATAAACTAATGGAAATCAAATAAATTGAATGGTAAAGGTACAACCTATTTGCAGCAACAAATAGGGACCCAAACCCTCAAAAAAAACTCTTGAGGGAAAGGTACTAAAACCCCCTAGGGGTTTGGTCCACAATCCGTAGGGTTTGATGGGGATTTTATACCAATCAATAAATTGAATAAACAAAGGGAAATTGAAATCCCTAAATAGCACCTATAGAAAGCTAATGAAGTACAAGAAATAGATCCCAATAAAAAAATGATGAATGCAGAAAAATACCTGGAAAATGTTGGTGATATTTAACCCTTGGAGTCACCATTATGTTGTAGCAAATCTACAGCAAAGGTGAGAAAACTTCCATCTCTAGTGGTTGTTCTAGATCACAGACAAAAGTGGGTAAAAAGAAATTAAAACTTACTTTAATAAATAGATCCACATTTGTTTATATCTAACTCTACCATAACATAAATAAAATAAAAGGCATATCCATTGCAAACTGTAGTAGAAATATCCAAAGAATGGGATCAATCTCTCTACCCAATGAAAATAATCAAATAAAAAACACTTTTGAATAAATAGTTGAAGACAAAAATACCCTAGTGGCCTCTCTGTGGGAGGTTTCCCTGAGTGTGTGGAAAATGGTGTGCTTCTCCTCTTCAATGGCTGAAAGCTATGGTGAAATGAGGCTAAAAAATGAGTGGAAATTCCAGCAGCATTTCATAACTTTCATGTGAGGATCATGTGGAAATGGAATGGCTCTGTTTATTTTATAGTAAAAATAGTGGTTATCCTTGATAGGGTCAAAATAATAAAATATATTATTTGACCAAATCAATTATTATCCATTAATTGAGTGTTACCTTTAATTTAAATAAAATAAAGAGGGGAAAAGGCATAAAAGCGGAATATGGATTTAATTAAGTGAAAATAACTTTAGGAAAATTGTTTTCCTAAGTTATGCAAGGGAACAAAGGGTGTGAAAGTGGGTATGACAAGTAATACATGGACTATAGTTTAGGCTTAGCCTTTTAGGCTATGTGTGCAAATAAATGGTGATAACACATTACTACCCGGATTGTCAATCATGTAATATTGGGGCCCCTTGTATGCAAGGAAAAAAACAAGTGGGAGAATGTTTTATATGTGATATTTTTTTGCATGATTAGCCCAAGTATTGTACACTAGAATGGGAGTAAGTGGGGGACATTTCAACCCCCTTGTTTGGGGTTCGGGCATGTAGCCCCTGAGAAAAAAATTGGATTGTTTTTTAGTTTGTTTTGTAGAAAAACACTAAACCACCTAGGTGAGAGAAGGCATAAATAAATAGAAATTAACAATGGAAATCAAACAATGTACACAAATATTTACCCCAGAAACCCTTAACTGGGTAAACAAGCATTCATTGAGTGACTCTCACTCTCTTGTTGTCTTATTTGTTCACTGAATAAAGAGTTACATGACTAAACTTGGTCCACACCTAAGACACAATCATCATCATACTCTCTTGCTTAAGTGCAAGAAAAGCTCTACAGCCAATTAGACTTAGACGTACATATGCATGACCATTACACATTCTCACAACAATTAACCATCACATAGATTGTATTACATAGTGCCATATTTATAGGAATTACAACATGAAAAACCCTAATTCATGGCGCCAAATGGTTATAGACCTATGAATATGATTGTTTGTGATCTCGCAAATCTTAGGATTATGTTACAGGTTTCGACCACCAGTTGACTACCAGTTGGATACCAATCAACCATCTGGTTGATCTCCAGTTGGTTTACTTTGACCTCCATTCATGTACTAGTTGACATCCAGTCAGGGCATCTTGTCGATCATCTGTCGACCATACATCGACCATTGACTTTACTTTAACGGTTAGTCGATCCATCACCTAGTTGATCATCCTCAACTAGCCATTCGGTTAGACTATACTTCCATTGCAAAGAATATAACATTCCAAACATTCTCCCACTTGTTATCTTATTTAGAGAAATAAGAGAACCTTAACTTTGTTCACTGACCCAAGGAAACAATTCTCATTGCCTTTGTAAACCAAGAGAACTTCACTACACTCGTGGACTTGGTCAAAGAGTCTATAATGTTTTCCAAAGTGTCTACCTTTTCCACAGTACCTTCTTGATTTCCACCGTGTCTCTCACGAAATGGCATTGTACAACAATATGCTTCCTCTTGGAATGGTAAGATGGGTTCTTTGCCAAGAAAATTGCAATATGAATGTTGCAATTTATCCGCATGGCTTGATGTTCAAACCCAATCCTTAAACACAATATATGCAACCAAACTGCTTCTTTGCTTGCATGGATGGATGCCATGTATTTAACTTTTGTTGTTGATAAGGATACGACAACCTATCTCTTACTCATTCAACTGATCGTTCCACTGAACAATCTGAGCACGTATCCGTTGGTCGACCTTTGTCAATCAATATCACCAGCCCAGTCAACGTCAACAAAGCCAAGTACATTTAATTACCTATCAATTTTAGTTTTTTCTCGATAACAGATTGCATACTTCGTTGCACCACGCAAGTATCTCAACACTATCTTGATTGTTTTTCAATGCTCTTTCCCATGTGTCAACAAGTACCTGCTCAATACTCCCACTGCATGGGAAATATATGTTCGAGTGAAAACCATTGCATACATCATACTACCAACAACATTAGCATAGGGAACATATGCAATGTCCTTTATCTCTTCATGTGTCTTTAGACATTGTTTATTAGTTATTTTTACTCCCACAGGAATTGGTACCTTGACTAGTTTGCACTCCTACACGTTGAATAATTTTAAGACTGTTTGTTGGGCACATGCATGTTTGAGAAGTAAGTCTATCATGGGCGTAGGCCTACTTTTGGAGAAAGATATGTTTTGAGGAAAGACCTGATTTTGGAGCATATGCAATAAGTGGCAAGAAAGAACCATGCAGAAAAAGAAGGAAAAGCAGCATGCAGGAGGAAAAGCAATGTGGCGCGCAGGTAAACAAGCCTAACCAGTATAGGGTTAGGGTTTTTGATAAGGATTGTAATGGCTATAAGCCTGTAAAATAGTATAAATAAGAACCTAGGAGGTCTAGGAAAGGGAGGTGTTAGTTAAGGAAAGAAAATGATCATATCACTTTGTGGGATTGTCAATTGTAATAAGCTTGTAGAAGAGTCAAGTAAGGGAGATTTTTTAGGGTTAGGTCACAGGTTGAGGAGCCTAGTGTGATCTAGTACGCCTCACATAGGGTTCTTACCCTCAATATTGATTGTATTACTGAAGATGTAATGTGCATAGTGCGATATTTTGCACCAAATTAAATAAAAGAGCAGAGAAGCCAGATATTTGTGGAAGTAGCCCCAAGAGGGGGTGAACCATGGTAAAACTTGTGTTTTGTGTGATGTTTATTGAATGTTTACTTTCTGTTAATGAGTATCTTATGAATGATTGATTAAACTAGATGTATCATCATGCATGCATAAGGCTAAATATGAATAAATCCTAGAAATACTTAAATCATTAATAAGGAAGAACGCAATCCTAGATCCCCACTCATTCATAGACTGCAAACACATGAGTATTGTAGTCACCCCATTAAAGTTATATCTGGTGAGACTACGTTGTGCACCCTCTGCGCATCGTTGCCTTCTGGTTTACTAGGAGGGACAATAGTTTTAGAGGGTTTTGTTGGAAACCTGTTGGGATCCGAACTTGGGTCAACCCAAGAAGAAGTAAGAAGAGAGAAAATGAACCAACAAATGGTTTTGTTGCTGGCTGGAACTGCATGGGATTGAGTGGATGGGATCCAAGGAAGAAGCAGGTGGAGGATGAAAGTATAGAAGGGAATGTGTAGGCCATGGAACAAAAAAGGCATAGATCGAAAGATGGTTGGAAACAAAGGAACTTGAGTTTGTGTAGAAGAACAATAGAAACCCTAAGTTAACACCATTCAAATATCTCGACAAATACGTGTTTAGTGACTTGCATGAAGTACTTTTCTGTGATTTCCCGCATTTGTTGCAGGAGTGGTTATTGAGGTTAAAAGACCCGACAAATCAAATCAGATAGTTGGAGTGGAATCCTGTGGAGATCGCGTAGTTACAACAAGTTAATAACAAATTTATGTGCGCAGTAGATTTATAGTTAGACAATATTGTTGCAGGTTTTATCACCGAATTTGCAGTAGATACCGCAAAGTATTACACCGCAGCAGAGCAGTATTTTCTAAAAGGACCCAGAGGTAGGTACATCAGATCGATGTATACTTCAATCAAGATTTTATTGTATGACAATGGTGTGATTACCATGGAATCAGACATCTAAACTTCCCTGTGTGCATGGGGGAAGGGGGGAAGCACTGACAAGAGGTGGAGAAATGGAAGAGGAAATGGATAAGAGAAAGAAGAAGGAGGCCATGGACCCAATCATGATGGAGGAAGACCAGATAAACCAGATAATGTAAAAAGCAGGAAAGATGTGCAGTGGAGTACCCTACCAATATAATGAATAACAAGAAGAGAGCCATAGCCGACAGAAAGAGATTGGTAAGCGATGAAGAAGAGGTAGAGGATATTAGGGTTGTGGAGTAGATTGAGGAAAACCCACGCACAACGTATGAAAGGAAAACAGGAGGTGCAGGGTTAGGAACAGAAGGCAGAACTCCAATCCAGATCATTGTCGGTGTGAAACCTACAACCCCATGTGTAACTAATACACCAAAAATAACACGAGCATTTAGACAACCGAATTTTAGTGGAAGAAAAACGACAGGACACACATCCAATCAAGGAGCATCAACTGGGGGAGCCATTTCAGGAAGTAACAGTCAATTATCTACATCGCACGGAGGTAGTAGTTCAACATAGTTCAAAAGGGTAGGACATGATCCCACGATCAGATTACCATAATTTTGGGGAGAGGCATCAGAGGACCCTGAAAATAACTTATTCATCTGTGAGAAGATCTGGGAAGCAAAGAAAAGCACAAATGAAGATACAAAACTCACACAATTAGCTATCACACTAAGAGACTGCGCACTGGACTGGTACATGAGCCTAGATGTAAACAGTCCACTAGGAGTAACAAATACTATTGTAAACGTGAAAAAACTATTGATAAACGAATTTCAAAAGCCCAGCTCAGAAGACTAGTACATGAATGAAATGATTGAAATTGGGAAAAAACCAGGTGAGTCTTTTTTGGATATTGATCAGAGGTTCAAACGTTTGAAAGGTAAGTTGAAATATGAAATTACTGACATGCAGCATAAGCACTTATTTGTGAACTCACTGTTACCACACTTGAAATACTCGTTAAGAGAGCAGAAGCTCCAAACTCAGGCAGAGGCTCTACAGGAAGCCTTACAACTGGAAGAAAATCGGTATCAGAAGACAGATCCAGCAATAGAGGAGCTGAAGGAGGATCTGAAGAATATAACATTTCAACTTAACCAGAGTAAGGGAAAAGAGAAAAGAGAAGTTGTTTGGTGTACCCTATGTAAGACATAAGGACACCATAAGAACGAATGTCCAACTTTCATGTAGTATATGAAAACAGGAGTACCAAACCCCTTGCCAACAGGAGGACCATGGTGCGAGATTTGTAAAACGCATGGGCATGATCCATATCATTGTCCAATGATGCAGAAGTATAAGACAGTATCCAAAAGTTCATATTGCAATTTTTGCAAGTCAGTGGGTCATGATGATAAGGATTGTAGGACGATGGAGCTGATGAGAGAAAGATCTTCATATACTTATAGGGTGCAAGTAGAAATGATGACAGGACAAGTTGCACCTCAATTCAACCAAGTACCACCACCGTACAACAATGTGCAGTAGCAGTAAAACAATGTGTAGTTGCAATACAATAATGTGTATCCACACTACAACCCCATGCAGTATAATCAGGGACCTCAATAAAACACTGCAAGGAGATCGAGGTGGATACATAGGTGGAGGACGAGGTAGAGGAGGATTTGGACGAGGCAGAGGAGGATTTGGACGTGGCAGAGGAGGATTTGGACATGGAAGAGGACCAGTAGTGTGCCATAACTGCCAAAAACCAGGACATTATGCAAGGGATTGTCCACTTCCACCAGTAACATGTATGTATTGTCGCACAACATACCATGACACAGAATATTGTCCAACACTCTTGGGAAAGATCCAAGAAAAAAGTAACCAGAACAACCAGAATGTCCAGTGGATCTCTGCAAAAGCCAGGGATGATGGGAGAAACATCAATATAGTCACTCGAGGAGGAGCCAAGACAAGAACTGATGCAATAAAACAAGATCCATCGCAACACTAATGGGTTAAGAAGAATATTGAACAACGGAAGTAGTTTGATGCACGAAAAGAAAAGGAAACATTTAAGGAGGCCAGACAGGAGTTTCTCAAACAAAATGTTGTGTCTACATCAACCACGCAGCAAACTCAGAACTCACCAACATATGAGACGCCCTCCTCAATGAACCATACCAATAAAGGACAACCTTTAGAGCAAGTAAGTACCATAAAAACTTTTATGCAATCCTGTGATAAGTTATTGAAGGATCCATCATCTGTTAATATCTTACAAAATCTACTAGAAATATGCAACACGGAGGTAGAAGGAACGTTATAGAAGAAAACAGTCAATCATCTCCATACAAGAAGAAGGACAAGCAGGGAATTCAGACTAAATACTAATATTGGGGACTTCAACATGGGAGATATTATACTGGACTTAGGCTTTGAAGTAAATGTCTTACCTAAGAAGACATGGCAGTGTATGGGAGAACCCACACTAGTATATTCACATGTCCAGTTGAAATTAGAAAATCAACATAGAGTGTTACCAATTGGAAGGTTTAAAGGCGTCATAGTAGATTTGGATGGAGTGTGCACTATGGCAGATTTGAAGTAATAGAGATAGTAGATGGCACAACACCTTACCCAACATTGCTTGGACTAGATTGGGCATTTGATAACCAGGCTATAATCAACCTGAAGACAAGGAAAATGACTTTTGAATCAGGCAAATATAGAGTCATTGCACCATTGGATCCTTTAGAAGGAGAAAGGTTTGTAGAGGCCACTTGTTTGGATCTCGAAGAAATAAACCAGTTGTACATAACCACCGCGCGAGAAGAGGATTATGTTAACCCAATTGAAAATGGGGTACTTAGCTGGAGAAGCATTACATCATGTGCTTCTGACTCAGAAATGGGTTTGGAGAATTGGAAATAGTGATTACATGAAGTTTCCACAAGGAGGTACGCAAGAATAGATCGCACAGTAAGATGGGTTAGAACAGAGATAAGAGAACCTCCCAGTTTTCATGGGTTAAATGACTTGGAGGAATTTTTTACAAAATATGAAGAGGAAGTGTTAGAAAATCATAGGCTCTTTGCCCTAGATATTGCACTCAAGGAAACACCTGCAAGATGGCGGGGTGCGCACAAAGAAACAATTCAGGACTGGTATCAATGTAAACGACTACTGCTCATTATATTTGGCATAGAACCAGGGAGCAATATAGTCCATAAGTATGATTGGAAAGGCACACCAGTTGAACACTTGGAGAAGTGCAGAACATAGTGGAGGATGACACCACCATAGGAATGGCCTCATCACTTTATCCATACATTGGAAGGGATCCCAGGGAATTGGTATATAGACCAAAAGATGCACAAAAGCACTGCAGAATGGACAGGATTACAACAGAATTTTGTAGTAACCTTCTCATTTGAACATGAGAACCCCAACATTGATTCAGCACTAAAGCTTATATGGGGAGTGATATTTATTGATGAACCAAAGGTTGAAATCATGACAGAATATCAACAACAAAACAGACAGACAATCAAAGGCTTACTTTCATGCTATCACGTTGAAGAGGGAGCACCAGATGAAGATGAATCGTGCAACATTCAGATTATAGAGAATGAAGGAGAAAGAGAGGTGGAAGTTCCATCTATGGAGTCAGATGTATTTACTGCACCAATCAAAATTAAGAAAGTTAACATTGGGACGAATGACAATCCTAAAATGGCAAGTATTGAAGACTATTGGGATGAGCAAATAGAAGAAAGAATAACAGAGTTACTGCACAAATACAGTGACCTATTTCCAACGACCTTTACAGAGATGAAAGGCATAGCAGGGGAGCTAGGAGAGATGAAGATACCCCTCAAAAATGAGGCTAGACCTGTCAGAAAAAGACCCTACAAACTGAATCCAATGTATAAGCAGAAAGTAAAAGTGGAAATTGACCGAATGTTGGAAGTTGGTATCATAGAACCAGTAGAGGAATCTGAATGGGTCAGTCCTATGGTAGTCCAAGAAAAGAAACAAGGGGGGATAAGAATTTGTGTATATCTGAGGAAACTCAATGACGCTTGCTTACATGACCCTTTCCCTACCCTTTTTATAGATTAATTCTGAGAGAATGTGGGAGGTCAGGAAGCATATTCATTTATAGATGGATTTTCAGGTTACCATCAGATCAAAATAGCTCCATAGGATAGGTATAAGACTACTTTTGCTACATAATCGGGATCCTACCAATATACAGTCATGCCATTTTGGTTGAAGAATGCACCAGCCATATTTTCAAGATTATTCATAGTTGCTTTTAAGGAATTCATACATCTGTTTCTAGAAGTATAGTTGGATGATTGGACTGTATATAGTATGTTAAAGGACCATGTAGAAGTGTTAAGAATCATGTTGGAAAGATGCAGGCAATGTTAGATCTCCTCAAACATTAAGAAATGAATTTTCAGTACACCTTTTGGAATATTTTTGGGACATATAGTGTGTAAACAAGGTTTACTAGTCAACCCTGATAAGATTGCAGTCATTGTAAATTTACCACCACAAAAATCAGTGTGCCAATTAAGAGAAATATTGGGACATACAGGCTATTACAAGAAATTTATAAAGGGGTGTGCGTATATTACTGCACCAATGGAAAAATTATTAAAAAAGGACACCAAATTTCAGTGGAATGAGGACTGTCGGCAAGGATTGGACACTCTAAAGGAAAATATGGTCACAACACCCATATTAGTATTTCCAGATTGGGAAAAGACATTTCATGTGCACATAAATGCATCAGCTATAGCACTTGGAGAAATTATGGTGCAGCCAAGAGTAGGGGACTTAGACCATCCTATAGCCTTTGCAAGCAGAAAGTTGTCAGAATCAAAGAAGAATTACAACACCACAGAAAGAGAAGGCCTAGCCATGGTATATGCACTTCAGAAATTTAGGCACTATTTATTGGGTAAACATTTTAAAATGTTCATAGACCATTCTTCCCTCAAATATCTAGTCAACAAGCCATTGTTGGGGGGGGAATCTGTAGATGGCTATTGTTATTCCAATAATTTTATTTCAAAGTGATAGTCAAACTAGGAAAGCTTAATGCAGGACTTGATCACCTATCAAGGGTAAATAATGGAGAAGAACCTACTAACTTGGAAGACAACTTCCCTGATGCATAGTTATTTTCAGTACATGTAGCTAATGAATACTTTGTTTATATTATTGAATACTTAAGTACAGAGGTTGCACCACAGGAATTTAGCACTGCGCAGAAGAAAAATCCAGCAATCAGAGCTGCAGACTATCAACTCATTGCAGGATATTTATATAACATGGGTGCAGATAGCATTTTCAGAAGGTGTGTATTGGAACATGAACGGCCCAGAATTTTAGTAGAATCTCATGAAGGTATAGCTAGAGGACACTGTGCAGGCAAAGCTATCGCACAGAAGGTATTGCGCACGGGATTATGGTGGCCAACGGTCCAAAAAGATGCCAAGGAATATTGCCAGAACTGTGATGTCTGTCAGAGGGTTGGAAAACCCAATAGAAGGGATGAGATTCCCCTAAGACCACAAGTGACTCTACATGTATTTGAAAAATGGGAAATAGAATTTGTTGGACAGATTAATCCACCAAAAAAAAGGTCAGGAGCTAGATATATCATTACTACGACTAAATACTTAACCAGTTGGGCAGAAGCAGCACCAGTGAAATATTGTAGTGCAGAGACAACAACACACTTCTTGTTTGAGAAATTGATCACTGGATTTGGATGTCCTAGAATATTTATGAGTGAAAAAGGCACTCATTTTATTAACAATAACATTAGGGCGATGACTGAGGAGTTTGAATTCAATCACCAGAAGAGTACACAATATCATCCTCGAGAAAATGGAACAGTAGAAGCTTTCAATAAAATTTTGGAAAATGCTTTGACTAAGATCTGCAATGTTAACAGAGATGACTGGGACTTGAAAATACCAACAATACTATGGGAATACAAGACCACATGCAAGAAATTGACAGGAAAAAAACCATTCAAAATGGTGTATGGGCGGGAAGCAGTGGTACCCTTAGAATTTATGGTACCGAGTCTGCACATAGTAACAATTACCAACATGACCGAAAGAGGCACAGTAAAGGAGAGGTTAAATCAAATAATGGAAATAGAAGAAGACAGGATTCTGGCAAGATTTCACCAAGAAGTACAGAAAGCAAGAGACAAAGCTTGGCATGACAGACATATTAAAAAGAAGTTCTTTAAGGAGGGAGACTTAGTTCTTCTCTATGATAGCAAATTTTTTCAACACCCTGGTAAGTTTAGAATGCATTGGCTAGGGCCATATGAAGTAAAGACTATCAAAGATGGGGGATCTGTGCAGCTAAAAGACTTTGGAGGAACAGAACTGAAAGGAATGATCAATGGTAGTCGACTGAAACTATACAGGGACAGTCGACCTCCTAATTCTTAAAAGTTACAGCACAGTAAGAAAGTCGGGTATATAGTGTACTATAGTAGATATTAGGAAAGAAAACTCATAAAAAGGAAGACAAAAGTAGAAAAAGAAGAAAAAGGAAGACAAAAATAGAAAAAGGGAGAAAAAAGTAGACAAAGATGTTGGAGAAATTTCTATTTTTGGCACACTAGTTCAGTGGGAGTTAACTGACTAGTTCTATTTTAGACTTTCTAATGTTATACCATCACTATTATGCATGCATTACTAATTATAGGATGTTGTTTCCTATATGAGTGAAGACTACTCACTCATTGAACAGATCATAATATACATTGATTCTCATTCTTCATTGTGTATCTCTCTTCCTTTTCTTGATAAGCTTTGTTTGTGTATGATTTAGCTAGGTCTCCTGTGCAGGTTTCCATGAAACATTGACATGGTATCAGAGCAAGGTTGCTTGGAGCAACCCAGACAATCTAGAGAAGAGAAAAATAGGATTTGAGTAAACCTAGTTTCTACAATCGTTGTGGCCTATCCCTATCAAAAGGTGCGATGATTGGAATCGCCACATCCTATCCCTATTGAAGGGTGCAACGGTCGCAGTCAGAATCGTCGCAGCCTATACACAGACAAGGTGCAACGACATCGCATTGTGTTCTTCATTCAGGGTGTGATGATTTAGTTTTTCACAATCATCACGCGGTGTCCTTCACTAGAGTGCAACAATTCAGCATCGTCGCACGTTTTCCTTCTCTAGGGTGTGACGATTCAGCAGCCCTCTAGAAAATTGGGTTTTTGTAGTAAAATAGCCATATCTCGAAATCCACGATCTGGGTCAGGATGAAATTTTTACCAGAGACGTATAACATAGGGATTCTCACGCTCACCAAAAATCTCCAAAACCCACATCATATTTTATAAGATATAGTTGTTTTATCATATCTATATCTACCATAGAACCGTCTATCATATCTTGGAATCCACAATCTGGGTTTTCGGGATATTTTCAGAACCAATAGCAGGGATGGAGACGATGTAACTTCTTCAATCAAGTCTAGTGATAATACTCACACTGTACAACTATTTTGAATGGAATCCTAAGGCCGCATTCCAACTCAAAAGAAAAGGACTATATAATTTGACGATGGCGACAGAAACAAAACCTACATCAATGCCTGAGAAGACCAGATGGGTGAACCGTAAGGATGAGGCCACATGAATACTTCTTGAGTTAATCTTAGTTGCTTTATGGTTTCATTTTTCCGCATGCAAGACTCCAAATGAGATCTAGACCACCTTGGAAGGACTCTTTGGAAAGTAGGATGAGATGCGAGGTCATATGCTTGAGGTAGAGTTGAATACCTTAGACCCTAAAAGTTTTTATAATATACAATATTTCTTTACTAAATTTAAATCTTTGATTTTGAGATTGGGTGAATGTGGTATTGACAAGTCTACACAAGAGAAACAACTTATTCTAACAATATATGCCAAGCTAGGACCAGAATACTTTGTATATGTCTCCAATTTCCGTTATGGCAGATGTATTTTTGGAACAAATTGGAAAATGCCTACGATGGCTCAGTTCATTGAGTCTCTCAGACAAGAGAAGAAAAAACTCATACAGATGGGCCTCATCAAGGATCCCAAAGCACATGCACTCACCATGCATGATGGAAAAGGATCATCCAAACAGAATGAGAAGGATGGATATTCCAAACCCTTTAACAATTCTTCAAGTTCCAAAGACTCTTCAGATTCCAAGAAGAAGAAGAAAGGAAAGCAGTGAACTTACTGCAATAAATCAAATCATGAAGAATCCACATGCATGAAGAAACAGATCGATCATATGGCACAGGCACTTCAACAAAACAACCTTGGAAACTTCATTCTAGAGGGAGTCAAGAAGCAGAAGGAACAAGATCATGCTCCTAAGAAAGGTAATCATCATGCCCTGGTTTCAATTAATTCCTCATTTGATTCATGGATTATAGATTCCGGTGCATCCCATCATATGGTAGCGAAAGAGGAAGTTTTCTCTTCTTTGATTCCATGCTCGAGTCCCCCTATTCTCATGGGGAATGATACTCCAGTAGCAGTAGTAGGAGAAGGGAGAGTGGAACTCCACAATGGCAGTTTTGAGAATGTTTTACATGTTCCAAATCTTTCTATGAATCTTCTCTCGTTTTATTAGATCACTCGGAAAGGTAAAAAGGTTGAATTTACATCCGATTCAGTTTTAGTAATTGACATGCATGACAATTCCATCATTGCAGTTGGTGAGGTGGATCACAAGTCAAGGTTGTATAAATTCACTAAGTTTTTTTATGATGACTCCTCTTTTCACATAAGGAGAGTACTTTGCATACACCTCTAGTGCAACATGCATATACTCTTGTGCTTCCATCAGTTTCAGACATCAGAGATGATTCCATACACTCAGATTATGTACATGGAAATAAGAAGGTAGTACAGCCAGATAAGAAGCCAGTGTTGAAGCTTCAACAGATGCCCAAGAAGGCACAGTTCACACTTAAGGCAGCAAGTATCCTTACAGGGAATCCATTGGATTCGAGGAGGACTCGACCTCAACATGAGGAGCCTTCTCATGTACTTTGATCTTTAGAACCGGCGATGCCTATGCATTGTTATATGGTTCAATCTTCTAATCCGCAGCTCTACAGTGAGAATATGGGCAATCCATTATGGAAAGAATCCATGCAAAAGGAGTATGACTCACTCCTAAAGAATCATATTTCGCATCTGGATACACTTCCACCAGAAAGGAATATTTCCAGGTGCATATGGGTCCACAGGATCAAGAGGTACAAGGCTAGACAGGTTTCCAAAGGACTTCATCAAATCCATAAAGATTTATACATCTTCATGAAGACTTTTAGTGAGTAGAAGTTTCAAAATTTGCGGGATTGTCTTGCAGTGAAGAACACAGTTGCCTAGCAGCTGCCATTTTCTTCTATTGATACATTATCTTTTGAGGGGGGGGGTTTGTTCCCACGTGGTTTTCCCTCTTTCCTCACTTTTACTCAATGTTCATTAGTTATATTGTACATGAGTACCTAATATGGCCTAGTAGCCGGGACTCATTTTTTACTCCATATTGATGTTCAGGGGGGGTGTTGGAGAAATTTCTATTTTCGGCACACTAGTTCAATGGGAGTAACACTAGTTCAGTGGGAGTTAACTGACTAGTTCTAGTTTAGACTTTCTAATTTTATACCATCACTATTATGCATGCATTCCTAACTATAGTATGTCATTTACTATGTGAGTGAAGATCAATCACTCATTGCACAGATCATAATATACATTGATTCTCATTATCCATTGTGTATCTCTCTTCCTTTTCTTGATAAGCTTTGTTTCTGTATGCTTTAGCTATGTCTCCTATGCAGGTTTCCATGAAACACTGACAAAAGAAATAAAATACAAAATACTAGGAAATATCGTGTGCAACAGACAGTGGAATCAGTGCGACAAAAAAAAAAAGTGATCACGCGCAACATATGGTTGACATGAAGCAAACACAGTGCATTGGGGGAAAAATCACAATAGAAACGTACGGCGCATCGGAAACTTGCAGCGCAACAGAAAACGGGCCAATGGTCAGAAAAGAAAAAACCGGTCGTCGGGGTAAAAAGGTGTGAATTGGGCATTTATGAAACTTAACGAAGCATGCTCGACAAGATTTAACGCATTTATGACCATCAAAGAAGCGTCTCTGAGAAGATTCAAGGCACTTATGACACCCCGTATATAACTAAAATGGGGGCCAAATGAGACGCATTGTGAATTTACAAACCCGTGAAGCTAAGGAGCACGAAGATAGGAGGCGAATAGGCAAGTTCAGAGATCGTAGCAGTTGAAGTTCAAACCAGAGAAGGAAGAATTCCCACGATGGCACCTCCAAAGGTCGTCACACTTGGACAAATAGCATGAAAAACACATAGTAGCCACAGGTCACCGTAGGAAACCGCAAAGGCCAAACATGTATTCACGCAAACAGAGGGAATTGTCGATGTCGACACAATCCCTTCGCCACAGATTGAACCAGTGAGTGCCAAAATGGTAGAGGAAGAAGGATAGGCTCCGACAATGGTCAGGATGGATATCGATTCACACGACAGTGTGCAGGACCAGGACCCATTAACAACAAGAAACTCACAGCAACTTCCCAGGGAAGAAGCAACCCCCAAAACAAATGGCATTGGCAGTGAAAGGACAAAATCCGATGGACCAAGGACACAACCTATGGTGGGGCCTGTGCAATAGGAGGAAGTGCAGCTTGAAGATATCACAGGCCAGCCAGAGTCAGGCTAGGAAGAAAGATAACCATATGTTGGGACATCCAGCGCACCAGCACAAAGAAAGGGGAAACATCCCATCACATGGTCCCTGTGCAAGCAGCTCGACGCCGCGATCATCTTTCCACGCATTCCAGATGGGGTGCAGGCCATGCCAAGTTTACTAGGTTGCGTTGAAAGGTTATCGTACGTATACCACGATGTGTCTGACACCAGTAAGTTCCCAGAATTTACACAACAAATGTATATGGAGAGCCTGGGAACAAGGTTTTTAGGAGATCCATTGTTGCATCCAAAGCAATGGGTGGCAGGCTTGGAAAACACAGGGATTCTGAATTCGCTAGAGATTTCTCACTTCGGAAGGGGGAAAGATGTGAACAATTGTGTCAAGCAATTACTGGCGGTCCTCCATGGAGGATTTTTATGGATGGACGAACCAGTCTCCATCGATGTTTAATCAATTGCGTTCATCACAAGACTGTCATTAGATGGAAAGAATCTCACGCAATACATGGATGATAAAACCAAGGAAAAGGCACTCGCGGAGGATATGAAGAAAACTTATGGGACCAAAATGGGATCGTGTGGAATCATTATAAAATGGATCAGTGACGCAGCCACCAGGATGGAAACAAAAATGATGGCATGCAAACTCCTTCGCAAATTCCACAAGGAGGAGGTCCCTGCAAGGGTTGTGGCAACGGCAGTGCAGTGCGCAAACGACACCATGCTCAACTGGGCCACATACTTACTAAATCTATTCCTAGAAGACTGCAAAGATGCGCAAGACTTGGGAACTGAGTTCCACTACTCCTGGCTCATCATACTGATAGCGCCAATTGGATGGAAGGATCCCACCTACTCATATTTATGTGATAGAGTAGGATGATGTCACGCAACATGGTACACATCGTTGGGAAGCACTTTAGATCCAAAGCGGAGACGTGGTAATGGCAGCACTTTTGCTCGGTTTTTTTTAGCGATCTGGAAGAAAATATAGCCAACACCTAGAGAATATCTCCCGAGGTGGTCGCACGGTATCAAAGGATAGCCAACTTTAGGGCTACGTGACACGGTATCCAAACAAAGAATGGATACAACTTCAATTATGCATTAGCGCAAAGGAAGTCGAATGGGCAATGAAAGACTGGAAAGAGTACTGGAAGATCCCAGTCATCACCAAGGACATGACCAAGTGAAAAGAAGTGGAAGCAGGGTCGTCCAAGACATTTGCAAGAGGCAGCATCACGACCAAGAAACCAACACAGCAGGGGAAGACGGTCAAAAGAAAGTGCAACAGAAGAAGGGAAGCGCCCCAAAGAAGGAGAGGTAGATGGTAAAGAAGGAAAATTCCCCAACGCATAAAGCACAAGCAAGGGGGGACACAATGATATAGGAAACCCCGTTGACAACTACTCTGCAAGAGACAAGGCCACCCAAATGGCCAATCATATATATAGGTGGACCGTGCAAGAAGGCCAAGGCCCACAAACAAATTCTGAAATACACAATCATCGAGGATGATGTCGATATTTTCATAGAGAGGGTACATGACCACGCAGTAGAAGAGTTTGAGGAGGTCGAGAACCAAAGAGTGAGGATAAGGAATGAGTTTTCTAACATTAAGCAGGTCGTGGAACAGATATAAGCATCCCAAATGCAAGAAATGGAAGCAGAACCGATCCCCTGAGCGACAAAAGCAAGGGACAGGACCGCACAGAACGAAGAAGACACAATCCAAATTGTAGCGCAAGCAAGTCCTAGCTTTCGGATAACAATAGATATTTTGCATATCGACGAGGCCATATACTAGACACCACTTAAATACCTGACACAGGTACAGTTGGTATTGGATAAAATACCAACAAAGGCACTGTACAAGCTATAAGTCAGTCTCACACAGGAAGTGCAATCACATGCTAGAGCAGAGACGTCAAAAGTGCAGGTAACCAGAGATGGTAAGGATGCACTAGAACTGGTGGTAGAGCAGGTCAAGCTGGATACATAAGAGGAGAAGCAACGCGCAGATAAATTGGATAAGAAGTTGAAGGAAGTCTTCACAAAAATTCCATACAACGCGCGGGCAGCCATGAGCAGTGTTGAAGAACAGATTCAAATCATCGCCTAGACACTCAAAGACTATAAGAAGGATATTGAGGAAATCAAAGAAAACTTAACACCAACCACCCTTCTCGAAGTCACGGTTGAAAGGGAACAGCAGGCAGCCCTGCAAGTGGAAATGATGGAGAAAGAAGCTAAAAAGGTCACAGAACTTTTTGATAGGATCGCACAACTATGGACGATGTTGGAGGAAGATGACAAAGTCAAAAAACTAGACCAACAAGAGGAGGAAATCAACACTACAATGTAGGAGCTGAAGGAGCGACAAAAGTCCATGAGCATTACAGAGCGATTGAAGACTGTGCAAAATAACAAGCAGGCAAGGCAAGCCCGGTTAGAACCTCTCTAGGAGTAAGCAACGTGAATAATTATAGAATTGGAAAAGGAGAAGACAAGTATAGCTCACGATCATGCCGAGAACGCAGAGTCTCTGAGGGAACACATCACAGCGCAGAGGATAGAGGATCTCACAGAGAAAGTTACACAAGCAAGAACAAAAGGAGAAGAATTAGAAGGAAAGTTTCAGAGCTTGTCAAAGGTTGTACAAGGAGCACGCACCAGCTAAGTGGATCGGGATGAGCCACATGTCAGTGTTGGGGAGTTGTTGGGCACAAGCTTATATGAGAAGGAAGTATATTCTGGGTGCAGGCCTACTTTTGGAGAAATATTTGTTTTGAGGAAAGACCTAATTTTGGATCACTTGCAATAAGTGGAAAGAAAGAAGCATGCAGAAAAAGAAGGAAAAGCAACATGCAGAAGGAAAAACAACGTGGCGCGTAGGCATACAAGCCTAACTGGGATAGGTTTAGGGTTTTAGATAAGGATTGTAATAGTTATAAGCCTGTAAAATAGTATAAATAAGAATCTAGGAGGTCTAGGAAAGGGAGGTGTCAGTTAAGGGAAGAAAATGATCATATCACTTTGCGGGATTGTCAATTCTAATAAGCTTGTAGAAGAGTCAAGTAAGGGAGATTTTTTATGGTTAGGTCATAGGCTGAGGAGCCTGGTGTGATCTATTCTACCTCACAGAGGGTTCTTACCCTCAATCTTGATTGTATTATTGAAGACGTAACATGCGCAACGCGAGATTTTGTAGCAGATTAAATAAAAGAGCAGAGAAGTTAGATCTTTGTGGACGTAGCCCCAGGAGGGGGTGAACCACGATAAAACTTGTGTTTTTTGTGATGTTTATTGAATGTTTACTTTATGTTAATGAGTAGCTTATGAATGAATGATTAAAATAGATGTATTAGCATGCATGCATAAGGTTAAAGATGAATAAATCCTAGAAATACTTAAATCATTAACAAGGAAGAACACAATCCCAGATCCCCACTCATTCCTATACTGAAAACACTTGAGTATTGCATTCACCGCATTAAATCTATATCGGGTGAGAATGCGTTGTGCACCTTGTGCACAGTGTTGCCTTTTGGTTTACCAAGAGGGTCGATAGTTTTAGAGGGTTTTGTTGGAAACATGTTGATATCCAAACCTAGGTCAACCCAAGAAGAAGTAAGAAGAGAAAAAATGAACCAACTGTTAGTTTTTCATAGCATTAGGTTAAATATGAAGTTCATTCCATTTTGACAATTAACCATAACCATAAATGTTGCAGCAACCAAGATCACATGAAGAAGCACCATGCACAAGAACACAAGATATATCCTGGGAAACCCTTCTCAAACAAGGGAGAAAAACCCAGCCAAATCCTTTTCTATACTTTTCAAGAGAAAGACCTTTCCACCGCCAAGAATATCCTAGCACACAAGAGGGTGCACAAAACCTAGAAACCCTTGCGCCCAAGAGAGGTGCACAGACCAAGAAGTGTACTTGCTGAAATTTCCAAAACTTACAAGTGAGTGTGTGTCTACAAATGAAAGATTTCATCTTACTTATATTAGACTTATCCTATCAACTGAAGTGTCTATTGGCACAATAGGGCCGACCTCACTTAGACATATTAATTGCTTATTATTATAATAATTAATATTAATATTAATTATCTTTTACAGTTTGTCTTTAGACACAATAAGATAGGGTCGACCTGTACCCTTTACACAATAACAAGGGTTACAGGTAGGTCTAACTCTTGAACAATATATAGAAAAGGATCTGATACACCCACTAGTGCTCATCCACTAGGGGCCAAATCCATAGGGATGCCATAGACCTAAGTCACTGCATTACACATATGAGCTAGGTCCTCACACGTGCACTTATGCTCATCCATAGTCACGTCTGCTCTACAAATTTTCTTTCCCACTGCCACAGACAGGAGGATCATCTGGAGTCTTCACATCAACTATGTTGTTGTTCAGAGGAGGCCATCACATCATCTTCATTCTTATTCTCATGATGATATGCCCAATGCTTTTCGGGATTTCCCTAACTTGACAAATCGCTCTTACATCGGATAATCATCTAGAGTTCTTCTCTCTCACGTCATGGAGGAGGCCATATACATTCCTAGCCCCTGTCCCAAGCTAGAACCATGAACCCTTTATTAGGGTATTTCTCTCAGGTTTGTAAGCTGAGAGTAAGACCTCACATGTCTGCTATATTCCACATCTCATAGGTTTGTAAGTTGGAGGATGTCTCCTATAGCTGAATTCATTAACACTCCCTCTCAGCTAGGGAGGCATTCTCCATCAAGCCAAGTTGCATACCGATGTACTTTGAGTTTTTTTTTCAGCTAAGGTCATCCATAGTCCCTCTTAACTCAGAAGGAGTTCTTCACCAAGTAAAATGTTTGCAGTCTACTCAGGTGTAGGAAGGTATTGCAAGTATACAATCTTTCTTCTGTATCATATCTCTGATCTCGTCGTGTTTTTTTTTTTTTATTCATCAATAAACTTGGAGTTGTACACGTGGCTCTCTTGTCATCATCATAGGATCCATATCATGGTCAGGTAAATTTGTCGATATTTTATGAGGCCACATTGCTTTGCACATTCACTGGTATATATACTCTGTCTCTGGTGCACTCAAGGCCACATAGTTTTGTTTCCTGATGTGTCAGGAAATCCTGGAAGACTTCAGGGTAGAACATCAACCAGATGTGCTCCTCTGGTCCACTATACTTTCTGCTCAATCTGAATCGACATATTCTGCAAACTCAAATTCACACTGGAGGCATATCTCGAATCATATCCAACTGTGTCTTAATACATGTTTTGTTGTTTCCTAGTGAGTCTGTCTCGGTTGACTCATCACATTCACTGCATGGCATGAATCAAGTCTAGTGTTAACTGGATACATCAGTGATCCAATCAACTATGAATTAGTCTCGTCTGAATCATCATCAATCTTCTTCTTTAAATCCATCATGGTGGATTTGCATTCTGTTATACTTCTTTAATAATCCCACTGTATATTTTCCTTGAATCAAGAAAACTTCATCGTTCCTCTGTCATATTTCTTGTCCCAAGAAGTAGTGTATCATACTCTGTTCTTTTATCAAAATCAGAAGTCACTGCTTGCTTGTTTTCAACAACAAGGCCTTCTGAATAAGTCATCAAAATCAGGCTCTTGTCACCAACACTATAATAATATAGGTTTGGATAAGCAATACTTTTGTTGAAACTCAAACTCATCAAGAATCCATCTATCTGATGTAGTTTCCAATTCATGGATGGTAGTGCAGATGGAAGTGTATCGGGCGTACTGGATTAAGTGTCTTATCATAGACAACTCCCTCTGTTTATGAGAAACCTTTTTCTATGGATCTTGTTTTGTTTTTCTTGATACTTTTATCAGTTGCATGCTTGATCTTATAGATCCACTTGGAAGTTACCACAAACTTCCCTTTCTGGTCCCTAAATAATATCTTATGCATCATTCTTTAAGGCGTACTGGTATTCTTCTATTATGGCATCTGGTCATACGGGTTCTCTTGTTTCTTCTCTAAGACAAGGAATCTCAGCATCAATGAAGTGGCTTATGAATTAAGGATAGCTCAAAAAATCTCTTTTTGCTTTCTCGGAATGTGCCTTAAGAAGCTTGTATGTTTCTCTGCCTCTAGCAGAGTGAGTTTAGGTAGGCCTTTTATGCCCTACTTTAATATCTCTGACCATATCAATTAGAGCAACTCGATCAACTGGAATAATATCTTTCTCCCTCTCAACTACTGATGGGGGAGAAGGTATAGTCTTACTGTCAAACTTCATCTGAGATTTTTTGGATCTTTGAAAGATTATCTCTTCTTTAAAGACAACGTTTCTACTTTTCTTAATCTATTTTTGACCAGGGATGTCGATCTGGAATGTCTTTGAAGATTCATTGTATCCTTCTTTCACGAATAATGTTTTCTTCTTTGTTATTTTCACAAGGGACAAGGTTTTGGACTGTCGTACCAGGGATAATGGTCCAAGTTTTGAAAGCACTTTTGTAAGAAGAGATATTCTTCTTTTATTAAAAAAAATGCAATTCGCTGTAAGATTTAGAACTGAAGGACTTTACCTATTTGTAGTAATGTTCTTCTTTAGAGAAAATACTTCTCGTTTCTTCTTTTTTCATTTTCTTGACGTGGATCAGGATCAATGTTGGTAGTGGTGGCATACTTTTATTCCTTCTTTCTGGTTGGACAATATTTAGCAACATGTCCATACTTGTCACATCTGTAGCATTAAACTTTTGAGAGGTCTCTTCTTTGATATGAAGGCTTTTCTTCTTTAAATGTTTGCCTGAAGCTTCTTCTGAATTTTCCTCCTTTTCTGGTATGAAGTGCGAGAGCATGATTTTCTTATGAGTTATCTTCCACTCCTCTATTTCTGAGTCTTAGTTCTTATTTAAATGTTTTCCTGAAGCTTCTTTTGAATTTTCCTCCTTTTCTGGTATGAAGTGCGAGCGCATGATTTTCTTCTGAGTTATCTTCCACTCCTCTATTTCTGAGTCTTAGTTCTTCTTGAGTACAATATATGCATAGTCGCTTAAATGTTGGTAGATTTTCTCTTCCACTGATGCTCTGGAGGAAGGGCTCCCATGATTTTGGAAGATTCTGAAGAGTAGTTAGGACAAGTTCTCTGTCAGAGATTTTTTCTCCAATTGTCTCTAGTTGTTCTTTAACTTTTGATAACTTCATGAAGAAAAGTGCAACTATGTCATCTTTCATCATCTTAGTACTTTGGAGTTGACTTCTCAAGGCAAGGGCTCTAAGAGTGTTGTCACTTTCAAACATTTCTTTTAGTGTTTTGTACATATCGTAGGCAGTCTTCAGGTTTGCAATCCGGGGTAAGAGATGATCTCTTACTCAGTAGATGATTATTTTCCTTTCTCTAACATCATCTTCTTTTCTTATTTTCTTCTCTAATTCAGTTGTTGTTTCTGGTAGATTTTTAGTGGTTGCATCCATGAGATCTTCTTCTTCAAGAATGACTAGAAGCATTGATTTCCAAGGGCTGAAGTTGCTTGCTCCATCAAGCCTATCTTCCATTGGAGTTTTGTTCTTCATCTTTTCTTGAATCTTTGTAGTCTGGATTATGTTTGGACTTATGACTACCAAAAATCAATTTAATAGTATCACAGAGATGCTTCCTGATCCAGAACAATATTTCTTTAGAAAAACAGAGATATTTCTGCAGGAAATTTCGGCACCCTAGAAACCCTAGGGCCAAAAATCAAAATTTCTCGGAATTAAGTTTTGAGAGCTTCTGGAGATGTGTTGGAAGAGGTCGTACTCTTCTATGTTGGAATTTGCCTCAGCATCTAAGTTTCAAGGGCTAAAACACTTCAGGAAGGAGGGTCGTACAGAATGTTATGGAACCCTGGGAAGGTCGTACAGTTTTGCAGAAGTGGAGAATTTGCTGATAAGGGATGACACTTATTGAATGCTTTGTGAAATGGGTTCTTTCATGGCCTACGCTCTGATACCATGTTAGTTTTTCATAGCATTAGGTTAACTATGAAGTTCATTCCATTTTGAAAATTAACCATAACCATAAATGTTGCAGCAACCAAGATCACATGAAGAAGCACCATGCACAAGAACACAAGATATATCATGGGAAACCCTTCTCAAACAAGGGAGAAAAACCGCCAAATCCTTTGCTATAATTTTCAAGAGAAAGACCTTTCCACCACCAAGAATATCCTAGCACACAAGAGGGTGCACAAAACCTAGAAATCCTAGCGCCCAAGAGAGGTGCACAACTTTGACCAAGAAGTGTACTTGCTGAAATTTCCAAAACTTACAAGTGAGTGTGTGTCTACAAATGAAATATTTTATCTTACTTATATTAGACTTATCCTATCAACTGAAGTGTCTATTGGCACAATAGGGCCGACCTCACTTAGACATATTAATTGTTTATTATTATAATAATTAATATTAATATTAATTATCTTTTACAGTTTGTCTTTAGACACAATAAGATAGGGCCGACCTGTACCCTTTACACAATAACAAGGGTTACAGGTAGGTCTAACTCTTGAACAATATATAGCAAAGGATCCAATACACCCACTAGTGCTCATCCACTAGGGGCCACATCCATAGGGATGTCATAGACCTAAGTCACTGCATTACACAGATGAGCTAGGTCCTCACACATGCACTTATGCTCATCCATAGTCATGTCTGCTCTACAGATCTGCTTTCCCACTGCCACAGATAGGAGGATCGTATGAAGTCTTCACATCAACTATGTTGTTGTTCAGAGGAGGCCATCACATCATCTTTGTTCTTATTCTCATGATGATGTGCCCAGCGCTTTTCGAGATTTCCCTAACTCGACAGATCGCTCTTACATCGGATAATCATTTGGAGTTCTTCTTTCTCACGTAATGGAGGAGGCCATATACATTCCTAGCCCCTGTCCCAGGCTGGAACCATGAACCCTTTATTAGGGGCTTTCTCTCAGGTTTGTAAGCTGAGAGTAAGACTTTGCATGTATGCTATATTCCACATCTCACAGGTTTGTAAGTAGGAGGATGTCTCCTATAGCTACATTCATTAACACCAACATTGTTTCAACGTATTGCCTCTAGTTCAACCAAAATTTTCTAACTTCCTAATCTCTCTTAATCTTCATTCCTAGATTGAGGTTAAAAGCACCGAGATCCTTCATGTCGAACTTGGAAGGTAGTTGCATCTTCACTGCCTTTATTGCATCCATGTTGTTTCCAACCAACAACATGTCACTGACATATAATTCTACATAAATGAAATGACTTCCTTCTTCCTTGGAATAAACGCATTGATCAACCTTGCTTCTCATAAATCCAAAAATGAGGATGTATGTGTTGAAATTTTGGTACCACATCCTTGGGGATTTATTCAAACCATAAAGGGATCTCTTGAGCTTGCACACCATCTCTTTCTTTTCCTCTACTGCAAATCCTTCAGGTTGTTTCATGTAGATTTATTCTTCCAGATCCCCATGTAGGAATGTTGTATTCACATCCATTTTCTCTATCTCAAGATAAAATGTTGCAGCCAGAGACGTGAATACTCTATATTTTGTAACAAGAGAGAAAATCTCACTGAAGTCAACTTGAGAATACCCTTTCACTACCAGTCGAGCTTTGAATTTCTCGACTTGACCTATTGTGTTCAATTTATTCTTGAACACCCAGTTGCTATTAACGGGTTTCCTTGCATTATGTAGTTCCACCAAATCCCATGTTTGATTCTTATGCAAGGATCATTTCTTAATCCATGGCCTCCTTCCATATTTTACCCTATGTCGATTCAATCGCCTCCCTGACTAATCTAGGCTCAGCATCAATGTAAAATAACACAAATGCATCATGAAAATCAAGTGGGCTATACATTTCAACTGGCTTCCTTACTCAACCAGATCTCCTTGCAATCGGAGTTTGTAGTTCCACATGTTCATCTAATTCAGTCGAGTCATCTGAATCATGCTCTTTGTTCTTCAGCTTAAACACCAGTTTCTCTAGTTTTTTTTTCTATGAACCCCTTCAACCCTAGAAGTACCTCTGACTTCCCTAAATATCACACCAAATCCCACAACTTATATCCTTTCATTCCATCCTTGTAACTAATGAAAATACACTTGATTTTCTTATTGTTTATCTTGTTCCTCCTTTCGTTGGGAACATGCAGAAATGCATCACAGCTAAAGACTCTGAGATGTGTGAGAGAAGGATTCTTACCAAACCATACCTTATGTGGAGTCAAGTCGACCAGCGCTAATGAAGGAGACCTATTTACCAAATAATGAGCAGTTTCGACTACCTCTTCCCATAATTATTGTGCTACCCCAGCACCTATTAACATGCAGGTTGCCTTTTCCATCAACGTCATGTTCATTCTTTCAGCAAATCCATTCTATTGAGAGCTATAGGGAGTGGTATGTTGGCATAATGCCACATTGCTTACAGAACTACTCAAACTCTTTACCATAGAATTCACCTCCATTGGCAATCCTTAGCACCTTGATCCTCTTATCTATTTGGTTTTCCACAAGGGATTTAAACTCTTTGAACTTACAAAAAACCTTCAAGATCTTTCTCAAGAAATACATCCACATCTTCCTGGAGAAACCATCTATGAAGGAGACATAATATAGAGACCCTCCTAGTGATGGAATGGTTACAGGCCCAAACACACCACTATGTATCAATTCCAGAATCCCTTTTCCCTTGTAGCTCTAGATGGGAACCTTACACGATTCTATTTTCCATAGATGCAATGTTCATATAAATCGAATTCCAAATCTCAATCAGGGAAGCCTTTGACCATACCTTTGTTGTGCATACATTGAAGTCCCTTTTCCTAGATATGTCCCATCCTCTGCTGCCATAACATGGTCTGGTTGACTAGACAAGGAACAGTCGAGTCGATCATAGTTGAATTGACCTCGGTTGAGTCAACATCAAGAACAATTAAGCTGATCTTAGGAACGACTATGATGTTGCATCCGATCGAGTCGACACTTCCCAACAACTTGTACAGGGTTCTAGTCCAAACTCCTCTCATCAAGAACATTCCTCCCTAGACCATTTTGCATGAATCCTTCTCAAATATAGTGAGCACACTTGCATCACCCATTTTGTTAGCAGATATTATATTTCTTTCCAAACCTGGAATATGTAACACACCTGGAAGGGTTCTCCTCCTCCCATCCTTTAGCATCAGTGGGACTTGACCTCATCCAACAATTTTGGTTGTCGATTCATCCCCCAAGAATAAATGTCCTCCTTCATACTTCTCATATTCACAAAACCATTCCCTATGAGTTCTCATATGAAAATATGCACCTGATTCAATCAACCAAACATCATGATATGACTTTGTATTGGTCGATGCCAAATACACATATCCTCCTTTGTATGAAGAAGTCTTTCTCTCAATCGACTACTTCTCTTCAAATTCTTGAATGTTCTCACTTGATTTTGACTTGCATTTCCTTTTGTAGTGCCCGAATTTACCGCATTTCCATCATATTCTCATCGAATGAACTGGGAATTTAGATCTACCCCTCAATTTAGACTTTCCACTGGAGAATTTATCTTTTCCTCTGTCGATCGATTGACCTCTCACCACCAAGGCATCCTTGGTCGATCCTTCTAAATTCTTCCTCCTCATTTCCTCTGACATTAGATTTGCAACCACATCTTCAAACATTAATGTAATTAAATTACTCCTAATAGTCACGACTAGGCTATCCCTTGAATCTGAGAAAAAAAAAAACTGACACTTTTCTCCTCCTTAGTGATTTTAATATCCACAAACAATATATCACAGTATTGAATGCATTCAGGTGCTCTATTACTAAGCTCCCATCACTCATCCTCAGAAGGTACAACTTATTAACTAGGGATTTCAGCTGGTACAAGTTCCCTAACTTATCACACATTTTATTTGTAGTATCTTCACCTAAAACATTCAACAATATTGAATATACAAGACAAAGTCAAATTGTACTCCTTTCCTTCATGTTGAATTTATCCCAATATTCCTTTGGCATAGCCATTGGAAATGTTTTGGGATCTACAGGGAACCACTTTTTTCGATCTACAAGGAGATATTTCATTTTAAGCTTCCATGTCTCAAAATTCTGGCCATTAATTTTCTCAATCTCAATCCTTGAACTACTTGTCATTCTTTCAAGAAAAAATTGTTGCCTTACAACTCGCACTAGACCTAGGTTTAGTACAGATCCAAGATCCGCTCAACATTACTCTAATACCAATTGTACATAAACACTAAACCACACGAGAGAGAGAAGGAAGAAACAAACACAAAATAACAATGGTGATTGTTGTAGTCAAAATATCCCTCCAAAATTTTTCAAATTTCACTAATTCTTGTATTTGGTTTCTATTTCAATTGCCTTACAGCAATCTCCAGTCACTAAAAGTTGTTGAATGCCAACTAGATGTGGGCCTTCTATCTTCTACAAAACCAACTTAGTAAAAATATGTGAATTAAGCTAAGTTCAAATCTCCATCACATTGGAAATAATTGCAATTTTCAACTCAATGTGTTTTTAACTTATCTAAACATGATCCTTGTTGCCTACCATGGCTTTCTTTGTGTTTTTCCATTCACTTTGATATTTCACAAACTTAATAA
>ML806231.1:47765-111474 GCA_009831015.1 Picea engelmannii | reverse complement strand
AGGTCATCAAAAGGCCAACAAGGCCAAAATACACAATAATATTGTTTTACATTAAATGTCATAAACTAAACCCTAATCAAGCAAAATTAAGACATCATGCCCCTTCTAGGGTGACGTTATCCCTTTCTAGGGAAAATGTAGCCCCCTGGAGCAAAACATTAGCCCTCCTTGGGCTTCCCCAATTTGCCACACGTGCCAAACTGCCATGACACTCTCCCCAAAATGTCCATAAAGATGGATGACATCATGATCCTCCTAGGCCTTCCAAGGCCAACGTTCCAATGAAGAGGGCACAACCCCCCTAGGTAAGGCTCTGCCAGGGTGCCTCTGTGGAACATCCTCCTCTTCTCCAATGCAAACCCCTATGTCTTGTCTCTGCCCCCTGTTGGGGTCTTAGCATCCATCTGGTGGGATCTTCAGCCCCATGGAGGTCCGAAATGATCATCTCCCCATTTGTACATGTCCAATGTGGCACTTGTCCATCAGGTATGATCCTGGACATCAACATATACGCCCTCCATGGGCTCATAAGTCACAGGGATCATAGAAATGTCAATCACATCTAATCATCAATATTATTAAACATGTGCATAAAACCCCTTTTACCCCAGTCAAGTGCTCAAAGACATTATACAAATCTGCAATGCAAGTTTGGGGGAAGTGATAGGGCATCCTATTGGGCTAGTGCCCACTGGAAAAGGGTTGTTTCTGGAAGAGGTTAAATCTAATTCATGTAAATGGGTGAGGTGGATAAGGGATGTTCTAACAAGGGGTGCAGTGAAAGCAAGGAAATGCAGGGCTTACCTATGGGTGCCTTTGTAGAAGGCGAGATGCACCTGTCCTGGATGCAAATGTTTGCAATCCCATTCATGCCTTTTATTCTTTATTGCTTTTTCTTCAAGAAGTTAATAAGGGGGAACTGCCCTGGCGTGGTGACCAGTGGTGGCAATGTTACCCACAAGCACTTTCACAGAATTGAGAAGGTTGGCTCGTCATGAGACCCCCTTTCTCTTGGCCATGCAACCAAGAGCCACTACCCTTGTGTGGTAACCAGATGCTAGTAGTGTCATACCGCTAGGTGCCCATGGACCTAATAGGTTGGCTCGTGATGAGACCCCCTATCCTCTGACTAGGTCTTTTTTTATTATTTTTATGAGTCCCTCTTGTTTCTTGCTGAGAAGCTTTTTACTTCTTTCTCGAGGATCCTTGGGCAAAGCATCTCAAGGTTTTATTTTTTAGGCTTTTATCTTTTTCCAACTTGCTTTTACCTTCTGGGAATTTATCCCCTTCTTCCCACAAGGCAAGGTGAAATCCTTAAATAATTGGCCAACCCAATGCCCGGACAAATGTAATGGGATGGATGAGCATGAAGTAAGATGAAAAAGTGGTAATATGATGAGAGCGGACGATGACTTTTCAGAAATCCCCCTAGTGGAAACTCAAAACCTATGGGCACAAGATTACTAGGGCATCATGTCATTCCCCCCAGACATGGTCAAGTGGATAAGTATAAGATCCAAGCATTTGTTAGAAACAAAAGGAATTAAATGTGCATAATCAAAGGTTTTGAGGATCATAGTGACACATACCATGATACCCGGACTCATTACTTGGTGGAGCAAGATCCATCTCTGTTACAGGACCAAGCCGAAGGTGATGGATGTTGTTGCTGCTGACAAAGTTGAGGCACTAAAAGGAAGAAAAGATGGGCCCTCCAGGGCCATGCTCAAGTCGATCTGGCTCTCAGTACTCCATGTCTAGGACCTGTGGGCCTCGAGACATAATCTCCTAGTTATCCCTAAAAGTGGGGGATAACAGTAACTAAATTAAATATTACAATTTGAGGCAAAGCTAACAAATGGAATAGGTGGCTAAGAAAACTAAATTCCTAGAAGATGGAGATAAAGTAAAGGTTTATCTTGATAATATAATATTTTTATATTTGATTTTAGAATTCAATGACATAAAACAAACAGTAACTCAACGTTTGGAAGGAAATAAAATGCAGCGGGGAGATTATTAGGTTCTCAAAGTCTAGGGCCATATCCTTTACAGCAGATCGAAAAAATAGTCTATGGAGTCACCACCTTCTTGCAAATTTCGTTATCTTTCTTTAGTTAACTCAAAAACTCTTCTTTTCTCTGTAGATATTAACTTCTCGTATTACTTTGATTCAGTGAAAAAGATATATTGCAGAGATTATGTCGAACAATAGTGAGTGAAATACATTCTACTTTTTGCATATTATTTTGATTAATTTCAGGGTTTTTAGTAGGATGTTTTCTTTAATTGCTTCTCAATGTTTTTTCAAGGTTTTTAGTAAGATGTTTTTTTTATTGCTTCTCAATGTGAAGAATTGTTAATATGCTTTCATGTATGCTATTAACCTCATAGAAATACCATTTTCTTCTTATCAGAAGTATTTAAAACTTGATTTATTTATTTCTAATATTATGTTATTCATCCGTGCCAATGATTGTTATGTCATTCCTATTAGCATTTGAGACTTTTTCTATATCTTCCATCAACTTATTTTTATGTATCTGGAATGTTGGATAAAGGTGCCTATTGGAGAGGCCTTGATCTGATTATTTATTTGGAGTTGGTTGTTTTCTTTGACTGTCATAAATTCTCCAGCTTTATATTATTTATTTATCATTTAAATCTGGCAACAGTGTTTATAAGAAAATGTTGCTATGAGGTAACTCTGAACAACGATTATTTATGATAGTTTGAGGGCTACCCCCTCTAGCCCAAGAGCTAGCTTGAGGCATAAAGCAGGAAGGATTTTTTCAAGCCTCCATAGGGTGCCTTAGCATTGATCCCTCACCAGGAACAACCTGAAGAACAACAACAATAACACACATCACACAAAGATTTGCACTAGAAACCCTCAACCAAGAAAACCTACATAATCCAAGGGTGGAAGGATCGAGGAGGGTTCATCTTTGATCCTAAAGGAAAACAAGTATCTCCCTATGTCTGAGGGTTGGGGATAGAGTCAAATAACCAAGTGGAAGCTTGCGCTCTTCTCCAAGGCATGTCTATCGTCATCAGACTAGGGATAAAAGAGTTGGTAATCATAGGATATTCAAGGATCGTCGTTAAAACTTAAATCCCTCATCTTCAAGGAGCCAATGAAGCACCTCCAACTGGCCTCAATCATTGCTAGAGCTACAAAGCTAACCCAAAAAATGAACAAACTCACTCTCTATCATGTCCTACTAGAAAATAATGGAAAGGAAAATACTCTTGCGAGAGAAGCCTTGAGTATGCCACAAGGACTCATAAAAAAATGGGGGGGTCGGTTTTATGCATATACATTAAGGTCACCTCATGTATTACCACACAACAAGTGAAACATGCAATGACCACATGGATAGCATTAAAGATGTGCAAGATATAAGTGGTTGAATTCATATCTCATTTCACCAACACACTTAGAGAACTTTGAAAGAAAGAATGGGGTGCATGTTGTTTAAATCACCCACAATCTCTTCTCAACTGGGAGGTGAGATAAATCATGGGATTGTTCGAGTTTTTGTTCAAGAAGTGGGGGAGCACAGTTTGCAGCCATTGGTCAGTGCTTGGAAAAAATCAAGGAAGCAAGCTAGGTTTGCACTCTTGGATGCAGAGTGACAGCCCTGGGTAAGTGGAAGACCCTCTTGGAATCCATTTTCACCATTTTGTATCCTCTTCTTTATGGGTGTGGATAAAATAGGCATATGGTCATGGAAGTTGGTTTTCTATGGGTTTTGGAGTCTCTATCCCTATGCTTTCAGAAACCCATGGCTTAAAATCTAATGGAGTAACTCCAACTTGTGGTGGACAAACTCTAGGGACACTCTTTTCAACATATTCATACACGCTATCCTCCTTTTACTATTTTGCATTCTTTGTGGTAAAGTTTTAAGCTATTGGTTTATTTCTTAAGGAATTCTAGGAAGGAGGAAGGAGATAGACCCTCTCTGGTCCAACCCTTGTTTGGGAAGGCTAACCAAGAGTTGGAAGCTCTGCCACCCTATGACCCTCAACCCTTTCAACATGCAAAAGAAGATTTCTAACCACACCCTGGCTACACAAGATACTAAAGGTCTTAGTGGTAAAAGGAGTGCAAAACCCTAGATCTCGAGAATCATGGAAACATGAAAAGTCGAGGATTTTCATAGGCAACAATAAAGGCATGGGGAATATTTGCAAAGCAATGAAACTTCAATGAGAATCCTCTCGAACTTGGTCCATAAATTGGAAGCACAACAATAAGAGAAGTTTAGAAAGATAATGGATATCCTTAAAGAGAATGGGGAAAAAATTGTAGGTATCAAAATGGATTGTTATAAACTGAAGCAAGTTGTTGGTTACATAAGCGAGGAATACACTTTAGATTCAGAGGCTTTGCGGTCAATAAGACAAGAAGAAAACAAAGAGCAAGAAGAAGACATTGAACAACAACATAAAGAAAATGAAGATACAATCCAAAATGATAATTGACCTAGAGCATACACTTGGTACCTAATTTTCATATGTATTAAAAATCTATATGTATTTTGCATATATTTTACAAGCTTTTATACTAGCCATGCTAGAAGTTTTACGGCTAAAACAAGAAGGAAAGAAGGAGAAAACATAAATTAGTTGTTGAGAAACCTTTTTGTAACAATGGGCCTAATTTTCTGTAACATTTTGCTAAGTTTGACCACCTATTAATTTAATTTATGAGTCTTGATTAAAAAAACAAAAAAAACTAGCAATATTAGTAAAATATTAACAAGATTTAGAGAAATCAAATGTGGAAAAGTAAATACAAGAGCAAATAAGAATGAACCTGTGGAATTGTAACCCGTGTATTCATGATCTCCAAAAGAGTGAGCAATGTTCACGAGCCTCTTCAAGGGGGAAACCTCATATAAGCAGAGCTCCAATTATAATAACGACACTTGGCAACCATTGCATAGCCTTCTAACTCTATATATAGCTTCTTGGTAGCAAAATCCTAACTACTTGTGGTCCCATCATTAATGGGTACCAACCACCTAGTGGGCCTTATTTAATAAAGGGGATACTTGTCACATTAAATAAATATCCACTAACTATCTAATGGGTCTTATTTGAGGAAGATGGCCTCATTTATAGATTGGCTGACTAGTAAGTACCCAAAGTAGGGAGGTTAGGGTAGAATCTTAACATGCCCTCCCATTTCAAAATAAACATTGTCCTCAAGGTTGAAGGTGTGGAAACTCTTGTAGGATTGTAGTTGGCTCCCAAGTGGCATATTGTAGTTTCATATCCTTCCACTGGACCAGGACTTCCTTGATTATGCAATGGCATAGTTGGCATTCTCTAGTGGTCAGAACTACATCTGGCTAGAGCCAAATGGATCCTTCTTTATCTAGATCAGATAGGCTCTTATGGACTTTGCAATGTTTCCCCATGATTGTTTTCAAATAGGACACATGGAAGTATGGATGGATCTTGGAGTAGGTAGGAAGAACTAATTTGTAAGAAACTTGTCCAATGCTTTGGGAGATCTTATAAGGTCCATATAACTTTGGTTTTAGCTTCTGGTGGCCTTTATCTTTGAGAGAGGTCTACTTATAGGGTTGAAGATAAAGAAACACCCAATTCCCATCATGAAATAGCATTCAAAGCAATGTTGGTCAACTTGTTGCTTCATTTAGTTTTTATCCATGACTAGATGTCCTAGAGTGTGAGGAGAATGGCTTCTCTAATGTTAAGTGTGTGATCCACTTCATAAAATTTCAAGGTGCCAATAAATAGGAAGCCACTAAGGGAGGTTTTTTACCACAAACAATTTCATATGGGGACATTTTTGTAGTGCCATGATAAGTAGTATTGTACCACCATTCTGCAAGGGGTAGCCACTTGACCCATCGGTACTGTCTACCAGAGGAAAAACATCTAAAATATGTTTTCAATCACTTGTTGGCCACTTTTGTTTTCCCATCAGTTTGGGGGTGACAAATTGTGCTCATTTTCAATTGAGTGCCTTGTAGTTTAAATAGCTCCTACCAAAATTTGTTAGTGAATGTGGGATTGTTGTCTAACACAATGGAGGTGGGAATACCATGTAACTTGAAGATTTGATCCATGAACATGTGAGCTATTGTGGAGGGTGTGAAGGGGTGTAATAAAGCACAAAAATGAGCATATCTGGAAAGGTGGTCTATGACCACCATTATGACTAATTTGTTGTTGGATTTCAAAAGAGCCACAATAATATCCATGGAAATATCAGTCCATATAGTGGTTGGTACCAGTAGTGGTTGTGATTCTCTAGGAGTCTTTACTATCTCACACTTTTTCCTTTGACAAATGTCACATTTTGCTACAAAAGTATGAATTTCATGTTTCATGCCCTACCAAAAGAAAGAATGCATGCCTTGTTCATAGGTTTTTTGGAAGCTCGATGACCAACTATAGGGGATGAATGAAGCTCCTCGAATATCCATGGTTTCAAAATTGAGTTTGGTACCACAAAAATATGCCCTTTATGTCATAAGATATCATGCAGGATGCTACCAAGTATAGGTCTGCAGTGGATTGGGGTCCACTTGAAGTCGATGTATGAGATACGATCGGTAGGTATCAATGGCATGAAGGATGGCCATCATCTCTTTCTCATGAGTGGATTTTTCCCAAATTCTTATCACACAATTACTTATTGGTGAAGGCCAAGGGGCATATTAGGCTTACATTAACATTGCTCCAAGACCTCTACCCGAAGTGTCACATTCCATAACAAAAGTCTTAGTGAAGTTGGGCACTGCTAAGATGGGTGTAGTACATGTTGGCACCATAGTTTTGGAAAGACCAAGCTCGTTAGCACCACAAATTTTGTATTTTTATGGCTGCATGTGCCACATGTTTTTTACCATGTCAATGCCAATATTTAGAAAAGCCCAACTAGTCTCTACTGCACATGTGCCAACCATTTTGTAGCACACGCTCCGACTCTAGTATCGCACAAGGACTTGTAATGAATCATGCATACATATATATTCATCAAAGATCAATTATAATGATTAGTAATCATTTTGTAACTAACTAATTGGTCATGATTGAGGTTGTTAGTGAGTTGGAAGAGTTGTTATCATTGTCATGCTTATGGAGAGATAAAAGGAATGCATGCTAACCAATTGGGGGTTGGCTATTATTAGAGTTGGCTATTATTTTTGTTGGTCTATGTTGGTTGATGTTGGTCTAGTTTTTTGGTTAATTATGTAGTATTTATGATGTAATGCCATATGAGAGAGAAATGGAATCTAGATATGAGTTTTTGGTCTCTAGTTCGAGTTTCAATGAGTTTTTGAGAAGGTTGTGGCCCATTGTATATCTGAATGTTTATTTGTGGTTGATTAATGAAAAGAATGAAATCCAAATTGGTACTTCCTTTCATGAGCTCTATCATGGATGAATGCTTGCTATATTTGTTAAAATGTAATTTATATAGATGAATGTTGATGTGATTGGGTAGGATCTAATGAATAGTTTTGGGTTATGTGTTTTCTATTTGCAATGTTCCTTCGAGTAATGCATAGTTGTTTGGTCTCTGTGATTCTCATGAGCATGTAGAGTGAGATCTTAATTAATTTTTGAATATTGAATATGCTAACATTGATGGGGTATTTGTTGGTAACATCTTTCTAACCCTGGGTCTGAAAATCCACACCAACAATTGGTTATGTTGTCGGGACCTGAAGATTTTGTGTTGCATGTTGGAGTAAGGACATGACATGGAAGCCTTCAAGAAAAGAAATAGAAGAATGGATATCTGAGAAAGATGATGATTTCACATAGCAGGAGACCAGAAATCTGCAAATCAACCTCGAACGATGGAAATAGAGGTACATATATTCATAACTACATGAAATTTTCTTTGTTGAGTTTTCTTGTTTGTTGCATGAATGGGTAAGGAGATAGAAATATATTAACCCTATGTAGCAAGCCCAAGAATAGGTGGTTTGGGACCAAGAAGTGGCAACTCAGTTGAAGTATTTGGACAATAAGTGGGCCAAATCCATTAATTTCTGGTTCGAATGAGTTAAACAAGGATACATTGTTGAATTTGCGGTTGACTGCAGCAAATCTTTTAGTAGTACAGAAAGAAAGTTTATATCTGGCCCTTGAGGCAAATTGTTAGATGGAATCCCACTTTAGATCAATATGTTGTTTGTTAAGAAGGAGATGATGCGCATGGATCCCAATATGATGGTAGTGTAAACCCCTTGTGCAAAGGAGGATGCGATGAAAATAAGGAGGAAGAAGATGAGATAAGGTGAAGACACAATGGATCCAGAAGAGCAAAGAAGAAAAAGATCTAAGCAATATGCAAAAAGAGTTGAACTGAGGAAGTGATTCAAGTAGGAAAGCAAAGATGGGAGAATAAGGGGTGATGAACGATTAGCAAGAATATCTAATATGAAGGTGAGAATAGGATTTGTGCTAGAAGGGTGCATGGGAGAATGATTTGTGCCAAAGAGAAGTGCAGAAGAAGAGAGGTCCTTGGAGAGACACAGTGTCAAGAATGGGGTATCAAGAGAATAAACTAAAGGAAGTAGTAGTAGAGTTATGGAGAAGGAGGTTAGATTTCCTTGGCTAATAAGAGATGTAGCCGAATCAGTGGAAGATGAGGTGCAAAGTAGTAGCGTCAATGACATGCAAGATAGTGACGAAGGCACCCTCCCAGAGAGTGAAGATATGTTGGTTGTTATAAGGTAGCTCGTGTGGCTCAATATATGAAGTTATTTTGGATTCACCAATGAAGAATACGAGGTAGCATGGAGTAACCCCTCTTTGAACCACCCCCCTTGTGCATTTTAAAAGAAGAAGAAACAATCAAGGAAGAAAGTTCAGAAGTGGCAGAAGTAGAAGACACAACTGTAGTAGAAACTGAAATTAGCAAAACTTCGCAAGAAATATTGTCAATGCTAGTAATACTAAGTAGAAACCAGTCAAGAGGATAAAGTTCCATTTCAAGTATGGCCACTCAAAAAAGAGATGATTTGACCCTCAAGTTCCTCGTATTTCATGGGACAGAAAGAGATGATGCAGAACAACATTGGTTCACATGTGAAGTAGGTCATAGATGAGGCAACAAAGATCACATAGTTAGAGACTACCTTCAAAGATAGAGCCTTGACATGGTATATGAAGTATAAGGTTACTACGTCGGCGGGATAGGCAAGGTCCCTTATGGAGACAAAGAGAGATTTACTTAGACAATTCCAGAAGCCAAAATCAGAGTCACAGTGCATAACAGAGATTAAGGAGATTAAACAACAGTTCTTAGAAAATGTGTGGGACTATGACCAACGATTCAATATTCTTCTAGACAAATTAACCTTCCAAATCTAGGATGTCCAACACAAAGAGTAGTTCATTGTTGGACTCCTCCCACACATTCAGGTCACACTCATGCAATGCATGTGGAGTATACTCCGGGAGGTGGCGAGACATCAGTAGGGTTGGCACGGGTGCAATCTCAACTTGTGACCATCACCATGTAATTGCAAGATATAGTAAATAGGAAGGTGGTGCACAAGAATGTATGGTGTACCATGTGTTGCATAGAGGGTCACCATTGAAACGAGTGTCATGTGCTAGGAAACTACACGACAATTAGCACACCAAAATCGTTTCCTACTGGTCTGCAGACTAAATGGTGCAATATTTGTGGACAATTGGGCCATGTACGTCCCTATTTCCTAACACTACAAAAAAAATAAAAAGACTACAAACAATCCATTCTATGAGTTTTGAAAATCCATGGGGTACAATGTAAAAAAATGTCGGTCACTGCAATTGATGGAGGAGCATACTGCACATGCATATATGGTCCAAGAGGAGAATAAGGATGGAGATCGTGGAGGATTCTAGGGAGGATAAAGAGGAGGATATGGTAGAGGACACAATGGGGAGGCAAATAGACCACTTGCTTCAACTGTGGTGAGACGAGCCACTTGGCATGGTTCTATACCAAGCCCTGTGTGTTATGTGAATATTGCCACAACGTAGACCATGTCACGGAAGATTGCTTGAAGTGGTGGCAAAGTGGGAAGAGAAAAGGGGGCACTACAACATGGTGATTGCTAATCCACACAAAGAACAGAAGTTGAAAGAAGTAGTTGATGTATGGGTAGTAACCCAAGGAGGTATCTGCATGGGAACCAACTTGAATATAGGAGAGTACTCTTAATAGAATTTAGAGGGAAAGATCAGGAAAGTAGCACATTCACCTCCCAATTTTGATGCTACGTAGCAAAAGCAGTTCCTATGTGACACACAAAAGGTGATCGAAGAGGTACATGTGTGCAAGGAGTTGTGACGCACGGTACGTGATGAATCACAACGCAACACTTACCCAAAAACTAACTCTAAGAACCATGTAAGTGAATTCTTGTATTGTTGTACTAGAGTGTTGGGTGATCCTCTGGTTACCAAGAAATTGACACACCTATTGACGATATGGATTGAGGAAGGCAAGAATGAAGATTCTATCTATGTCCCGCTACCGGAATATGATGTTCCCCATGTCAACAAAAGGAAGTGGACGAGTAGAGAATTCAAAATGATAGCTAATTTAGGTAGTTATGAGATGGAAGATGTTATGTTGGACCTAGGGTCTAATGTGAACATCTTACCAAAGAAGTTGTGGGAGTTTATGGGAAAACCTAAGCTGGTGTGGTCTCCCATTCAACTCAGGCTCGCAAATCAATATAGGATTTATCCCATTGGCAGGTTGGAGAAGTTTGAAGTTAACATCGATGGGTCAAGACAAAAGCATATTTTGAAGTGATAGAAAATATGGATGATTCAGACCCATATCCAGCTTTGCTTGGAATTGAATTTTCGTTTGATAATAATGTCGCCTAGAATTTGAAACAAAGGCATATGTCATTTGAGATGGACACCCTACATGTAATTGCTCTGCTAGATCCGACCAAGGGTGACAAATATAATGAACCAATGAGAGAGGATGCACAAAGCCCAATTATTGAGAAAATATACAACATTACAGGGCACAAGGAGGATTAATTGAACCTGACAATTGATTGTGAGTTGAGTCGAAGTAGCATCTGTTCATATGACACTGATTCAGAGGATGCACTAACTCGAAGGAAAAATAGAATGTATTTCGACTAGGAGATGCACATGGATCACCAAAGTAGTGCGTTGGATTGGATTGGAGTTGTGTGACCTACTAAATTTTGATGGGATGGTCCTGGTGGATGCCTTTATAGTGCAGATGGAGAATAGTGTGCTTGATACCTAGAAGATTCATGCCATGGATACAGTAATAAAGGGAACATATGTGCACCAGTGGGAAACACATTGCACAGACTTAAAAGACTGGGCGTAGGTACTAGAGTGCATTAGAATAAGGTTCCAGCCCCCGGTCACCTTTGAGTTACTAAGTCGGTACAAGGGTATCGAGGATCCCCAAGAACACATTTGGTTATGTGAGTGGTGTTAGATGACTAAGTAGATTCCTAGAGTGCAATGGGTCCATATGTTTTCCCACAATATGGATATGGTTCCCAAAATTCGGTACATATGGGAAGAGGCTAGGAGAAACCCCAGGGATTGGGGAAAAATGAGCAACCAATTATATGCAACATTCAAGTTTACATCAGAGATCCCTGTGCAAAAGGATATTCTATTGAGGATAAAGAATTTTATCTTCAATCAACAACAAGAAGACTCGGCATAAAAGGTAGTATGTGCCTACCATAAGTTGGTGAAATTGAATTAGTCGGTGTACAACTGGAAGGTAGACAATGACGATTTTCGGGAAGAGGACCCTAAAAAATTATAGATCAATGAAACAGAGGGCAAGTGCGCATTCCAGGGGAAAGTTTCTAGTAGTACTATGTGATATTATACATAGCCGCTAAGGATGAAGAAACACAACATTGGCACAAAAGAGGCACCTAAGATGGTTGTAATTGCGGATTACTAGGATGAGGAAATAGTGACGCAAGTGGTGGACTTGCTAAAAGAATACAAAGACCCATTTTCGAGGAGTTTTGTCAAGATGACGGGTATGGTAGAGTCCCTAGAGGAGACATGAATATTCAACTAAAATAAAATTCCAAACCAATCAAGAAGAGACCATATCAGTTGAAACCAAAGTATAAAAAAAAGGTACACAAGCAATTGGACCGTATGTTAGATTCAGGTATCATCATCCTGGTGGAAGAATCAAAATCAATGAGCCCAATGGTAATGCAACAAAAGAAGATGGATGATTTAAGGATATGTGTAGATTTGTTGAGCCTAAATGCAGCTTGTGTTCACAATCCATTTCCTACCCTATTTAGAGATGAAGTCTTGTAGAATGTGGGTAGGAGTGAATCTTACTCGTTCACGGATGGCTTTTTAGGATACCACCAGGTGTGCATCGTGGAGAAAGACAGGGCCAAGACAACATTTGTGATGGAGTGGGGCTCTTTTGCATACACCGTGATGCAATTTGGCTTGAACAATGCCCTCATGATGTTCTCTTCCATTACCCTAATTGCAGTTTATAACTTTATAGTCAAGTTATTAAAAGGACCCAAGAGAAAATTTGAGATGGAGCTTTCATATAGAAATCTTCGCTATGTCCATCATCGCTAACGAGTAAAGGTCATGAAGTCCTTTTTCTTCGGTTGGTGCATGCTCCGATGATCTATTACAAGGAGGATATTACACTTGGAAACCTAAGCAATTTACAGCATATATGGACATAGCATAAATTTGCTATGGATCCAGTTATAGGTTGGGGACTTAAATTGAAAACAACACTATGCATCTTCTTAAATTTTGTAATGTATAATGTACTGCCTTGTATTCATAGTTAATTTAAGTCCATCTCCATTAAAGAATGACAAGTGGAACTTTAAAGGGATTTAAGAATTGGTTTATCAAGGTCACTAAATTAAATATTACAATTTGAGGCAAAGCTAACAAATGGAACAAGTGGCGAAGCAAACTAAATTCCCAAAAGATGGAGATAAAGTAAATGTTTATCTTGATAATATAATATTTTTATATTTGATTTTAGAATTCAATTACATAAAACAAACTGTAACTCAACATTTGGAAGGAAATAAAAGGCAGCGGGGAGATTATTAGATGCTTAGAGCCTAGGGCCATATCCTTTACAGCAGATTGAAAAACTAGCATATGGATTCACCACCTTCTTGCAAATTTCGTTATTTCTTTCTCAGTTTATGTATCTTTCTTCAGTTAATTCAGACGCTCTTCTTTTCTCAGTAGTTATAAATTTCTTGTATAATTTTGATTCAGCAATAAATATATATTGCAGAGATTATGTCACTAAATAATAGTGAGTGAAATACATGTTACTTTTTGCATATTATTTTGACTAATTTCAAGGTTTTTAATAGGATGGTTTTTTTTAATTGCTTCGCAATGTTTATTTTTGTCTCTTAGTATTAAAGAATACCTTACATGGAAATCAAAATTGTACAAAAGTATGTGTTACTGTTGAATTGTTGGGTTTGGGTGAAGAATTGTTAATATGCTTTCATGTATGATATCAACCTAATCGAAATACCCAATATGTTTTATTCTTATCAGAAGTATTAAAGACTTGTTTTATTTATTTGTAACATTATGTTATTCCTTGGTGTCGATGATTGTTATGATGTTTCTACTGGCATTTGAGACTTTTTTCTATATCTTTCATTAACTTATTTTTATGTATCTATAATGTTGGATAAAGGTGCCCGTTGGAGGGGCCTTGATCTGATTATTTATTTGGAGTTGGTTATTTTCTTTCGCTGTCATTAATTATCCAACTTTATATTATTTAGTTATCATTTAAATCTGGCATTAGTATTTATAAGAAAAGGTTTCTCTGAGGTCTTTGAACAACAAATATTTGCGACAGTTTGAGGGACACCCCCTCTAGCCCAAGATCCATCTCGAGCCATAAAGCGGGAAGGCTCTTCTCAAGCCTCCATAGGGTGCCTTGGCATTGTTCCCTCGCCATGAACAACATAAGGAACAACAACAGTAACACACAATACATAGATATTTGCACTAGTAACCCTTAACCAGGAAAACCTACATTATCCAAGGGTGGAAAGAGCGAGGAGGGTTCATCTCTGATCTTGAAGGAAAATAAGTATCTCCCTACCCCTGGGCATTGGGGATAGCGACAAATATCCAAGTGAAAGCTTACGCTCTTCTCCAAGGCATGTCTATCATCATCAGTCTAGGGATAAAGGAGTTGGTAATCATAAGATATTCAAGGATCATCGTTAAATCCCTCATCTTCAAGGAGCCAATGAAGCACCTCCAACTGGCCTTAATCATTTCTAGAGCTATAAAGCTAACCCAAAAACTGAAAAAACTCACTATCTATCATGTCCTACTAGAAAATAATGGAAAGGCAAATACTCTAGCCAGAGAAGCCTCTAGTATGCCACAAGGACTCATAAGAAAGTGGGGGGGTCAGTTTTATCCATATATATTAAGGTCACCTTGTGCATTACCACACAAGAAGTGAAACGTGTAATGATCACATGGACAACATTAAAGATGCATAGGATATAAGTGAGCAAATTCATATCTCATTCCACCAACATACTTGTTGAACTTTGAAACAAAGAATGGGGCATCTGTCATTTAAATCACCCACAATCTCTTCTCAACTGGGAGGTGAGATAGATCATGGGATTGTTCAAGTTTTTGTTCAAGAAGTGGGAGAGAAAAATTTGTAGCCATTGGTTAGTGCTTGGAAAAAATCAAGGAAGCAAGCTAGGTTTTCACTCCTGGACGCAGAGCGATAGCCCTGGGTTAGTGGAAGACCCTCTTGGAATCCATTTTCACCATTTTGTATCCTCTTCTTTATGTGGGTGGATAATAAAGGCAAATGGTCATGGAAGTTGGGTATGTATGGTTATGTGGATAGAATTTGGGTTTGGATGCTTTACCACTATTTATATTTTCATAAATTACCACAATATGCACTTTCACGGTTTGTAACTCTTAGCAAGGTCTATAATGTTGACATATTGACCTAGGTCTTAGCATTACATGATCAAGAAGCCATAAGTGGGTTTTGGAGGCTCTATCCCTTTGCTTTCAAAAACCCATGGCTTAGACTCTAGTGGAGAAACTCAAAATCATGGTGGACGAACTCTAGGGACACCCTTTTCAACATCTTCATACAACCTATCCTCCTTTTTTACTATATTGCATACTTTGTGGTAAATTTTTAAGCTACTAGTTTATTTCTAAAGGAATTATAGGAAGGAGGAAGGAGATAGACCCTCTCTAGTCCAACCATTGTTTGGGAAGGATAACCAGGAGTTGGAAGTTAAGTGTGTGATCCACTTCATAAACTTTGGAGGTGCCAATAAATAGGAAGCCACTAAGGGAGGTTTTTTACCACAAACAATTTCATATGGGGCATTTTTGTAGTGCCATGATAAGTAGTATTGTACCACCATTTTGCAAGGGGTAGCCACTTGACCCATTGGTACTGTCTACCAAAGGAAAAGCATCTAAAATAGGTTTCCAATCACTTGTTGGACACTTTAGTTTTCCCATCAATTTGGGGGTGATAAATTGTGCTCATTTTCAGTTGAATACCTTACAGTTTAAATAGCTCCTACCAAAATTTGCTAGTGAATGTGGGATCACTGTCTAACAAAATGGAGGTGGGAATACCATGTAACTTGAAGAACTGATCCATGAACACTTGAGCTATTGTGGAGTGTGTGAAGGGGTGTAATAAAGAACAAAAATGGGCATGTCTAGAAAGGAAGTTTATGACCACCATTATGACTAATTTGTTGTTGGATTTCAAAAGAGCCACAATAAAATCCATGGAAATATCGGTCCATATAGTGGTTGGTACCAGTGGTAGTTGTGATGCTCTAGAAGTCTTTACTATCTCACCCTTTTTCCTTTGACAAATGTCACATTCTGCTACAAAAGTACGAATTTCATGTTTCATGCCCTACCAAAAGAAAGAATGCATGCCTTGTTCATAGGTTTTATGGAATTTCGATGACCAACTATAGGGGGTGAATGAAGCTCCTCGAATATCCATGGTTTCAAAATTGAGTTTGGTACCACAAAAATATGCCCTTTATGTCATAAGATATCATGCAAGTTGCTACCAAGTATAGGTCTGCAATGGATTGGGGTCCTCTTGAAGTCGTTCTATGAGATACAATTGGTAGGTATTAATGGCATGAAGGATGGCCATCATCTCTTTCTCATGGGTGCATTTTCCCAAATTATTATCAAACAATTACTTACTAGTGAAGGTCGGGGGGCATCTTAGGCTTGCATTAACATTGCTCCAAGACCTCTACCCGAAGTGTCACATTCCATAACAAAAGTCTTAGTGAAGTTGGGCACTGCTAAGATGGGTGTAATATATGTTGGCACCATATTTTTGGAAAGACCAGGCTCGTTAGCACCATAAATTTTGTATTTTGATATCTACATGTGCCACATGTTTTTTATTGTGTCAATGTCAATATTTAGCACAACCCAACTAGTCTCTATTGCACCTGCGCCAACCATTTTGCAGCACACACGCCGACTCTAGTACTGCACAAGGACTTGTAAGGAATCATGCATGCATATCCATTAATCAAAGATCAACTATAATGATTAGTGATTGTTTTGTAACTAACTAATTGGTCGTGCTTGAGGTTGTTAGTGAGCTCGAAGAGTTGTTATCATTGTCATGCTTGTGAAGAGATAAAAGAAATGCATGATAGCCAATTGGGGGTTGACTATTATTAGAGTTGGTTATTGTTTTTGTTGGTCTATGTTGCTTGATGTTGGTCTAGTTTTTTGGTTAATGATGTAGTATTCCTAATGTAATGCCATATGAGAGAGAAATTGAATCTAGATATGAGTTTTTGGTCTCTAGTTCTAGTTTCAATGAGTTTTTGAGAAGGCTATGGCCCATTGTATATCTGAATGTTTATATGTGGTTGATTAATGAAAAGAATGAAATCCAAATTGGTACTTCCTATTATCAGCTCTATAATGGATGAATGTTTTCTATATCTGTTAAAATGCAATTTACATAGATGAATGTTGATGTGAATGGGTAGTATCTAATGCACAGTTCTGGGTTATTTGCTTTCTATTTGTAATATTTCTTCGTGTTCATCTTGATTATTTTCGGAACGAAATGAGAGCGGAGATATAATAAAGAAATGTACAAATATATCTCAGATGTCAAATAATATAACAAAAATATATCAGATATGCAATCATAAACATAAAGATACAGTAATACACAATTTATATTAATGAGTGAAATGTACAAAACTGTAGAAATACAGAGTGAAAGACTCGCTAGAATGGTGGCAGATTATCTTTAAGAAGAGATGTGACGGGTACTTGCATTTGCAAGAAGATAATTACAATGAGGCTCTAAAGGCATTTTTAACATAAAGAAAATCCCAAAACCCTAACCCTGGAAGATGAAAAGCCAACAGTTTTGTGGACCCCGTTTTGGGTAGTTTGGTGTATCAACTTCCTGGGGGCGTAACTTTGGCATACGATCTCCATTTGGGGCGCATGATAGCTCGTTGGAAAGGTATCCTCGAGGAGATTCATTTTGGGGGCTCAATCCTAGCCTTCGTTTTTTATTGAGGTGATCAATCCTAAAAAAACTTCATTTAGGACCTCAAAATGGCCTCGGAAGTTTAGGAACCAAAAAACTGCTAAAAATAGTAAATGGCAGAAGACTGTAATGGTCCAGTTGGAATAGGTGGGTGACCACCAATATCCACCTAGATCGTGTGTAATTCATAGTTGTTTAGTCTCTGTGATTCTCATGAGCATCATAGAAGAGCAGAAGAGGGGAGGATGAAAAGACGGGGGAAGAAGATGAGATAAGGTGAAGACACAATGGATCCAGAAGAGCAGAGAAGAAAAATATGTGAGCGATATGAAAGAAGAGTGGAGTTGAGGAAGTGAGTCAAGTAGGAAAGCAAATAAGGGAGATTAAGGGGTGATGAACAATTAGCAAGGAGATCTAATATGACGATGAGAACAAGATATTTGCTAGAAGGGTGCATGGGAGGCAAAGAGAAGTGTAAAAGAAGAGAGGTCGTCGAAGAGGCACAATGTCAAGAGAAGATACTAAAGGAAGTAGTAGTAGAGTTGTGGAGAAGGAGTTTAGATTTCCTTGGCGAATAAGAGATGTAGTTGAATCAATGGAACATGAGGTGCAAAGTAGTAGCATCTATGACGTGGAAGATAGTGATGAAGGCGCCCTCCCAGAGAGTGAAGAGATCTTGGTTGTTATAAGGTGACTCACATGGCTCAATATAGGAATTTATTTTGGATTCACCAACGAAGAAGATGAGGTAGCATGGAGTAACCCCTCTTTGAACCACCCCTCTCGTGCATTTTAAAATAAGAAGAAACAACCAAGGAAGAAAGTTCAGAAGCGACAGAAGTAGAAGACACAAGTGTAGTAGAAACTGAAGTGAGCGAAACTTCACAAGAAAGATTGTCAGCGTTATTAATACCAAGTAGAAACCAATTAGAAGGGAAAAGTTCCATTTCGAGTATGTCCACTCAGAAAAGGGATGATTCAACCCTCAAACTCCCCACATTTCATGGGATAGGAAGAGATTATGTAGAACAACATCGGTTCACATGTGAAGCAATCTAGTCTGTGAAGTAGGTAATAGAGGAGGCAACAAAGATCACATAGTTAGAGACTACCTTCAAAGATAGATCTCTGACATGGTATATGAAGTATAGGGTTATTGCACCAACAAGATAGGCAAGGTGCCTTATGGAGACAAATAGATATTTACTTAGAGAATTCTAGAAGCCAAAATCAGAGTCACAGTGCATAATACAGATTAAGGAGATTAAACAATAGTTCTTAGAAAACATGTGGGGCTATGACCAACGATTCAATTTTATTCTGAAAAACTTAACCTTCCAAATCTAGGACATCCAGCATAGAGAGTGGTTCATTGTCGGAATCCTCCCACACATTTAGGTCCCTCTCATGCAATAGAAGGTGACGAATCAGTTGGAAGCCTTAGAGATTGCAATGCACTTGGAGTCTACTCTAGGAGGTGGCAAGACGTCGGTAGGCTTGGAATAGGTGCAATCTCAACTTGTGACCCTCACCATATAGTTGCAAGATATGGTAAATAGGAAGGTGGTGCACGAGAATGTATGGTTTACCTTGTGTTGTGTAGAGGGTCACCATTAAAATGATTGTCCTGCGCTTGGAAACTACATGACAATTTGCACACCAAACTCATTTCCTACTAGGTCGTAGAATGAATGGTGTAAAATTTGTGGACAATGGGTCCATGTACGTCCCTATTTCCTAACACTGCAAAAATATAAAAAGATTACACACACTCCATTATGTGAGTTTTGAAAATCCATGGGGTACAATGTAAACAATTGTCACTCACTACAATTGATAGAGGAGCATACTGCAAATGCATATAGGGTCTAAGAGGAGAATAAGGGTGGAGATCGTGGAGGCTTCTAGGGAGGATAGAGAGGAGGATATCATAGAGAATGCAGTGGGGGAGGATGTAAATATCCCACTTGCTTCAACTATGATGAGACGAGCCACTTGGTGTGGTTATATGCCAAGCCCCGCGTGCTATGTGAATATTGCCAAAATGTAGACCATGTCACAAAATATTGCCCGAAGTGGTGGTGAAGTAGGAAGAGAAAAGGGGGTACTGCAACATTGTGATTACTAAGCCACACAAAGAACATAAGTTTAAAGAAGCAGTCGATGTATGGGTAGTAACCCAAGTAGGTATTTGCATGGGAACCAACTTGAGTAGAGGAGAGCACTCCTAATATAATTTAGAGGGAAAGATCAGGAAAGTAGCACATGCACCTCCCAATTTTGATGATACATAGCAAAAGCGGTTCCTATGTGACACACAAAAGGTGATCGAAGAGGTACCTGTGTGCAAGGAGTTGTGACACACGACATGCGATGAATCACAACGCAACACTTATCTAAAAACTAACTCAGAGAATAACTAAGTGGATTCTTGTGTTGTTGTCCTAAAGTGTTGGGTGATCCTCTGGTTACCAAGTAGTTGACACACATATTGACGATATGGATTGAGGAAGGCGAGAATGAAGATTTGATTTATGTCCCATTGCCGGAACAGGATGTGCCCCATGTCAGCGAAAGGATGTGGATGAGTAGAGAATTCAAAATGACAGTTGAGTTAGTTAGTTATGAGATGGAAGGTGTTATGTTGGACCTGGGGTCTAATGTGAACATCTCACCAAAGAAGTCATGGGAGTTGATGGGAAAACCTAAGTTGGTGTGATCTCCCATTCAACACAAGCTTGCAAATCAATATAGGATTCATTCCATTGACGGGTTGGATAAGGTTGAAGTTAACATCAATCGGGTCAAGACAAAAGCATATTTTGAAGTGATAGAAAATATGGATGATTCAGACGCATATCCATCTTTGCTTGGAATCGACTTGTTGTTTGATAACAATGTCGTATAGAATTTGAAACAAAGGCAGATATCATTTGAGATGGAAACCCTACATGTAATTTCTCTGCTAGATCCGACCAAGGATGATATATATAATGAACCAATGAGAGAGGATGTACAAATCTCAATTATTGAGAACATCTACAACATTACATGGCGCAAGGAGGATTACGTGAACCCAAAAATTGATGGTGAGTTGCGACGAAGGAGCATCTGCTCATATGAAACTGATTCAGAGGATGCACTAACTCGAAGGCAAGATATGATGTATGAAGTGTCAACTAGGAGATGCACACAGATCACTAAAGCAATGTGTTGGATTGGATTGGAGTTACATGACCTACCGAAGTTTGATGGGACAATTCCAATGGATTCCTTTATAGTGTAGATGGAGAATATTGTGCCTGAGACCTAGAAGATTCATTCCATGGATGTGGTAATAAAGGAAACACATGTGCACTAGTGGGAAACACACATAATAGACTTACAAGATTGGGTGCAGGTACTAGAGTGCATTAGAATAAGGTTCCATCCCTCGATCACCTTTGAGTTACTAAGTTGGTACATGGGTGTCGAGGATCCCCAAGAACACATTTGGTTCTGTGAACGGTGCTAGATGACTAAGCAGATTCCTAGAGTGCAATGGGTCCATAGGTTTTCCCACACTATGGATATGGTTCCCAAAAGATGGTACATACGAGAGGAGACTAGGAGGAAAACCAAGGATTGGGGAAAAATGAGTAACCAATTATGTGCAATTCAAGTTTACATCAGAGATCCCTGTGTAGAAGGATATTCTATTGAGGATAAAGAATTTAATCTTCAATCAACAACACAGAGACCTGATGTAGAAGGTATTATGTGCCTACCATAAGTTGGTGAAGTTGAATTAGTCGGTGTACTACTAGAAGGTAAATAATGACAATTTGTGGGAAGAAGACCCTTGTAAATTATAGATCAATGAAACAAAGGGCGAGTGTGAAGTCCAGGGGAAGGCTTCTAGTGGTATTATGCCATATTATGCATAGCTTCTAAGGATGAAGAAACACAACATAGGCACAAAGAAGGCACCTAAGATGGTTGTAATTGGGGATTACTAGGATGAGGAAATAGTGACACAAGTGGTGGACTTGCTGAAAGAATGCGAAGACCTGTTTTCGAGGAGTTTTGTCGAGATGAAGGGTATCATAGGGTCCCTAGGGGAGATGAATACTCAACTAAAACCAAATTCCAAACCAATCAAGAAGAGAGCATATCAATTGAAACCAAAGTATAAAAAAAAGGTGCACAAGGAATTGGATCGTATGTTAGATTCAAGTATCATCGTCCTGGTGGAAGAATCAGAATGGATCATCCCAATGGTAGTATAATAGAAGAATATGGGTGATTTAAGGATTTGTGTAGATTTGTGGAGCCTAAATGCAGCTTGTGTTTACGATCCATTCCCTACCCCATTTATGGATGAAGTCTTACAGAATGTGGGTAGGCATGAATCTTACTCATTCATGGATCGATTTTTAGGCTACCACCAGGTGCACATCATGGAGGAAGACAACACCAAGACAACACTTGTGAGGGAGTGGGGCTCTTTTGCATACACCGTGATGCAATTCGGCTTGAAGAATGCACCCATGATGTTTTATAGGATTATCATCACAACATTTAAAGAATGCATGCATAATGTTTTGGAAGTGTATTTAGATAATTGGACAATGTTCATCTTTCTAAAAAGAGTATATACATGTATTGTGGTTGATGTTGGACAAATTCCTTTAGTTACAAATCTCCTTAAATATTAACAAGTGCCTCTTCTACACACCTTTTAAGACTTTGTTAGGACATGTCGTGTGCAAGTAAGGCTTGTTAGTGGATCAAGTAAAGACTRCAATGATTGTGGATATGTTGGCCCCAATTTTCATCAAACAACTACATGCAACCTYGGGCCATGCGGGGTATTATAGAAGGTTCATTTGAMACTATGTGAAAATTGATGCACTATTGKAGAAACTACTATTYGTGGGTACTAAGTATGTCTAAACGTAGGAATTCCATGAGGCGTTAGATAGGATTAAGGAGAAATTAGTTACTGCATCGATCCTCATATTTCCATATTGGACCAAGATCTTCCATGTTCATATTTCCATATTACTCGASACTCCCTTTAAGTTCTTAACAGATCAATAAGCACTCAAATATTTGGTGAATAAACTAGTGTTGGGGGGAGGATATGTTGATGGTTTCTACTCTTCCAGGAATCAAAATTTGAAGTGGTGGTCAAACCTGACAGAAACAATGTTGGACCTAATCATCTCTCAAGGCTAGAGTCAAGGGAGGCCAGAGGTAGTTTGGACGACGAGCTACTCGAGACACAACTCTTCAAGGTTGAATAAATTCCAAATCAATTCATGGAAATTGTAGCATACCTTACAATAGGTAAGGCACCGAAGAAGTATACATAGGCACAACACCGACAACTGGTGACCCGGAGCACCAGTTACCAATTGATTGCAGAGCATTTATACAAACTAAGCATCAATAACATCTTAATTCATTATGTGTTGGAGCATGAGTGTGGCATGGTACTATATGAGGCACATGAAGTCATTGTCAGTGGACATAATGTAGGGAAGGAAACTATGCAAAAATTGTTTTGTCCTGGGTTGTGGTGGTTGTCGCTATTTGAAGAAGCTAAGGATTATTGCAAGCATTGTGACGTTTTCCAACGTATCAGGAAGCCATCGAGTTGAAATGAACTTCCTCTCTTTTGGTCACCACACTAGACCTATTTGAAAAGAGGACAATTGACTTTGTTGGGCCAATCAATCCCCGATGCTTCGAACCGATGTGTGATATATCATCACTATAACAGAATATTTGACCCGATGGGAAAAATATATGTTGGTTAAGGATTATACTATGGATACTGTCACGTGATTCATTTTTTAGAATGTTATCACCGGGTTTGGTTGTTGAAGATATTAATGAACGATTGGGGTGTGCACTTATTGAATGACACCATCCACGTGTTGACTCAGGAATTTATGATCCATCATTAGAAGAGAATTTCATATCATCCACAATCTAATGATACCATAGAAACATTCAACAAGATACTCAAGCATGTGCTAAACAAGGTGTGAAATGTACAACATGATAATTAGGACCAACAGCTTTGATAGTATTGTGGGTGTACATGACGAGCTATAAGAGATTGACCAAACATACTCCATTCAAATTAGTCTATAGGAAGGAAGTGATGATGTCGCCATAGTTTCTGGTACCAAGCCTTGGGAATGCAGTTGTGACACAGATGTTAGATGACCAATCACTGCAATGATGGTTGGATGAGTTGTTGGAATTAGAAGATGGCTAATTGATTGTAGGACACAACCAGATGGTTGAGAAACAACGATAGAAGGCCTGGCAAGATTGCAACATTTGACACAATATTCTACAACTAGGATCATTGGTATTACTCTACAAAAAATGGTTCATGAAGCACCCATGTAAGCTTCAGATGCAATGGATAGGACACTTTAGGATTATTTACATCAGCAAGGTTGTAGCAACGAAGTTGGTGACACTTGATGGTCAACCCCTAAAGGGATTGGTAAATGGCAGTTAGTTGAATGTGTATTATGGCCTACAGGGGTTAGAGGCACCATGAATTCATAAAGTTTCACAATATTAGGGTAGAGTAGGAATTAGGTAGGAGTAGAGGTAGTAACAAATCCTCATTGATTAGGAGGATTAGATAGATCTAGTTAGTAGGCAGAACAATATAGTTTGTACCTGAGAAGACTTGGAATATTTTGTGAATTTTGAGGTTTAAATGCCAGGATAAAGACCAGTGAACAAGAGAACTAGATGAGACAGGTGGATGATAGAACACATTGGCTAATGTAGTGGCGAAAAGGAAGGTAGTTAGGGATATGATAGATCATGGTTGCATGGGGAATGGAAATAGTTATGGTAGCATTCACAAACAGGTGGTCAATATTAACAACGAGCGCGAATTCGATTGAACCACTAGGAGAGTGAAAATAATGGAGAGAAATGATCGACACGAGTATTTAAGGTTACCGTTGCACCACTACCCTTCCCTATGGTAGAGGATTAATATATTATGGAGTTCATAGCTACCAAAGAGCCAATTGTAGTGTGAATTGAGCTAAACTCTTGGGCCTGTGTCAATTGTTCAGTGAGTTCAACCCTTATAGATTATGTTTGGATAGGTGATTTAATGTAAGAATCAGTAGCACCAAGAGTTTGGAAATGTTGAAATTTTATCCAAGCCAAGAGTTCACTAGAGCGATGGCTACTCCAAGCAATCTCAAGGTTTGACCCAAGTTAAAATTAGTGAAGGAAGCCCAAATGCCAGTGGTAGAAATCTCAAGCAAAGTGCATGTCCAAGAACCCCTCTTGGGAAAGGTCCCTTGCCTGAATTTTGTCGACTACAATATACAGGATGAGGCGCAATTACTTGAACTAAAATTTGAAGGTTACATAAGTAGCATACCTAGCCATCTAAACTAAGTTCTCGTCACTATGGAAAATGACTTAGCCCACTAAATACAAATTTAAAAATTCCCCATACATATAAAAGAAAAACCAAGGGAAACATGCACCTTAAAATTATAGCAAAACAATATATTGATTTACCGATGCATCTACAACATTTATAAAAACATGAATGCATCCAATAAGCACACAAAAAAAACACAACATTCAGTATCATTTACATGACAGAATAATCATAATAAACACAAAAAAACTTGTATGTTCATAAAATATAACCAATTGGTTGTGCACGAAGGATGAACCTCCCATCCATAACATTATTGTTCATTTTCAATCAACAACGGGCCCCCCTTGAGCTGAGGTTATGAGTCCATAGGAGATATAGCCCTCTCAGTTGTCCATACTCCACACTCAGCAGCCCAAACCTAGGTTCTACTTTCTTCCCCACAACCTGCACAACCTACACAAACTAAGGAATGTACCCCCTTCACTACTCATAGTCCCTCAGGATGTATCATTCATTTATTAGGGCTTCCAGTACACTTGGTTCACCAGGAATCTCTCAACTACTTCAGGAGGGCTCATAGCATCCTTCATAAGGCTCTTGAGCCATTTCCTCAACAGGAAAAAACACTACAAGCTTACAACTTGTTTTACAGGCACACAGGCCACATTTTCAGCATAAAACACAGGCAAAAAATGGCTACCTTCAAGTATACCATGGTTGGTGCTCTTCCCATCACTCAACTCCCCTCCTATTGTCCCAAAATATGCATGCACAAAATGTCTTCTTTGGCCATACGAATTTCCTTTTCCTCAATCCAGTTAACTGCTCACTTTGCCCAATGTTGATTGTACTTTAGCCCCATGCTCCCCAATAATTATGGGTTGTGACTCTCACACCCACCCTCTTACAGAAAATAAATGGTTGGCTTTGGGAACACTCAACAACAAATATAAGGTTATACACAAAGATAATAATTCAAGAATATGGGTTGGGTTAATACCCATGAATATTTTCCTCCTGTACCCCTCTCTCTTATGGAATTATAGCCTCCCATCATTTTCATCCCTATCATATCGCAACCAATGATTACTACTTTTATAATCATTTCAATGTTCATAATATACAATTTGGCTCTCTGCCATATTAATCAATGCAGGCTCTTTGCCCCAAACATATTAGCTCACTAGCCTAAATGACATTTATACAATTACATTATAATTTGTGGAAATTAAGACTAGGGATGTTACATTCCCCTCCCCCTTATTTTGCAATGTTCTCTGTGCACAAAACCCTATTGTGTACATACAATTACAAAGCTAGGCTCTCTGACCTTTAATCAACATATAGGCTCTTCGACCTAATATCACACAATCATTCCAGCCTAAATATAAGTACATAGGCACTCTGACCCCGAAAACCATAAATGCATAGTCACTCCAGCCCAAAAACATAGATACGTAGGCACTTTGGCCCCAAAATATAGATACATCACCCACTGGCATTCTCCTACAGCTATCTTGATTTCCAACATCTATTTTCCTCTTGGTCGGCCCAACCCAATTAATGTACCCCCTTCACTACCCTCGGTTTCCATAGGATTGTACCATTTGTTTATCAAGGTCTCTCTGGCATAGGTAACTAGGAATCCCACTACTAAGATCTCAAGGTACTCACTGCTAGGAAAACTACCAGTAAATAACTAGTAGCAACCTTGTTGTTGTAGTGCAACTCACGTAGGAGTTCACTCTTCAGGCCTGACAACCTAGTTCTTCGACAATACAACTCCCACATAGGAGTTCACTTTCTAGGCCTGAAAATTTGGTTCTTCTTTCTATACTCACCCTCTAGTCTCAAGCATCCCTTTCACTATTACACAGTTCCTCGGGAGATCCATCATTTGCCAAGGTGTCCTTGTGCAGAAGAATGCCAACTTACTACTAAAATTCCACTAGCAATATGTAACCTATGGAAATCATCCCATCTGCATCATATGCATGCAGTCAATATGAGACATCATCATACAATTTTCAATTATAATTTCTAGATCTCTTTTTTTTATATACAGGAAAATAAAATTTCCCAAACATGAGTTTTTTGCTCATTATGTTTGGCTCTTGCAGATGTAGATATCCGTCTTCCTTATGGGCTTACATCCTTGTCATATACAAGACCATTCTTCCTATAATTTTCTCAATTTTCACTCAACCCCATTCTCCTTGCAATTTTCTCAATTTTCATTGAGCCAAACAGATTGTTAGCATTCATGCACATTTATAACAACTCATGAAGTGATTTTAGAATTGTACCTTACCAACAATTCAATCATTTCCATCCATTATTCACATTATAGATGGAATTCAACCATTAATTATATTATCTAGAATGAAACTATCATTCACTACACTGCATGCATTATCAACACACCAAGCTTTTCATAATACAATCTACTTTACCAATAAATAAAACCAATATCCCAATAATCATGGCCACATCTATGCAATGTATCCTTGCATTGACTTTGGAATACCATATGTCCATGTCATGTATTCCACCATGTGAGTTGGAAGGTATAGCTCACACCTTAACACATTATCCAAACTCTTCCCCATTTACCTATCCAATCATTTCGATGCCTTCCTATTCAACCCATACACAACACTAGGAATATGATTCTCTTAGTGCTCTCTCATGTCGGAAAAGAGCTTGCAGTCCAAACATTGGTTATACATGAGAAGATCATTACACACTTGTATGGTGCCATAACCCTTCCATTTCCAACCACATCATGGCCTCATACATGACCATCTCTAATGGAATTCATTGCTACAACATGAGTAATGTCTCCTGACTTGACTTGGTTATGATCTCATAACCAATACAACATAATATGCAATTAAATTCCCATACAAATTCATTCAAGCATCAATAATATTTGTATATTCAAGGCCCTATGTGTTTACATCAATTTTGAATATTGGAAATCTAGCTAAGGGAATTAATACCTCAATTCCCTTCAACGTTTATGCATCATAAACAACCCCAAATGCATACTTGCATGGTTGTTATCAATTTACTTGATGCTACCTGACCAACTGATATTGTTGTGGTAGCTTCCAGGCTCCCTTTATTCACCTCTTAATCAACATCTTACCATCCTCATTTTTCTTTGTATTGATGATTTTCATATGCAACAACATCACCAACATCTTCAGTCATGCTATAAACAATTTTCCTGGATTCAGAATCCATCTTTAGTCTTATTTAATATCATATTTGCATCATTTCATATATATATATATATATATATATATATATATATATATATATATATATATATATATATATATATATATATATATATATATATATATATATATATCAACAGACTACTCTTAGTATACAATCATGCCATATGCATGTTTAGACATGTCCACGTACACAAATGCACATCAATATGTCTCAATCATTCAACCTCATTATGCATACTCCATGCATATGCATTATATGTTTATCATATGCATCGTGCATCACTTTCAATGTGCACTCCAATGCATATTTATTTTAGCTTTATTTGTTTATTTTGTTGTTGTTATAGATGGTTGTCCTTGAATCCTTCTATACCCATGCAACCCTATGCATTGTCATTTTGCTCATTTGTACACCACTGATAATAGAGGAAACTTCATTGCCTCTACCTTCTTCCCAAGATTGCTACCATTAGTTGTTGTTTCGGCATATGTAGCCTTCCACACATGCATGTTTTTATAATGTAATCCAAGATTCCTAGCATAAAAATAAGGCATCTGCAATCCACTATCCAACTCTCAGCAATCATCAAATCATGGCGTTGACCTTCTAATGGGCTCTTTATATAGTCCCTCCTCATGGGACTATCTCAACATGCAACTCCTTGTTGCACCTCTATCATCTTTTGAAAAGATCTCCCCTCATAAGTGGACATCAACTTATCTTTCATTTGTTCACCTCCATAAGTTATACAAGCATGCATATTAATGCACACTTAATATCACTCTTCCTTATGGTGGTCCACCATAAGGAAGACTAAGGCATAACCATAAACATGTTTCCCTCTTTCATTATGCACACCAATGCATATCTATTTCAATTTTATTTCTACTGTTAAAATAATGTAGCTCCTTATGACCTACTCTTCTTGTTGAGCACCTATAGCCAAGCCCAACTTGGTTGACTTGCATTTCTATCCAATATATCCACTAGTGCTACCACCTCACACATGCTTCCTTCATGTAGAAGAATCATGTTCCAACTTTATCCACATGCTTCCTTCATGTAGAAGAATCATGTTCCAACTTTATCCACATGCTAACTTCCTAGAATTTTAATCCCTCTAGAACATATCTACACACTACTTTATGTTTCTTTTGACAACCTTTAGAGTAAAAGTACCTTCACTATTTCATCCCCTAGATGATTACTCTTGCACCATGCTTCCACTAGGAACTTTGATAATAGAAGTGGCTTTCTTATTGTAAATACTTCAACTACAGTTGCCAATTCATACTAGCAACTCTTATAAGTCCTCATAGGCTAGGCCCTAGAGATGAGTTTTACCCATCCCATGAGTCACACTTCACCCTATGAGATCCTTTATTTTCTCTGGTAGTAGACCTTTCCACCTTCAAGGCTATGAGGTCCTTCTTAACTCTATGTGCATGCAAATGACATTCTTCACCTACTGACTTCGTGCTTTATGTGAGGATATCTGTTGATTATCCTTTGCAAGCCATCCATACTCTGTAGCAGTCAAATACTAATTTAACTCTACTATTATGAGTCCCTTGTCAACCTTTCCATACATGTTCTACATCCCTGCACTTCCCTCTATAGCTCTTTGATTCCTCAAACAACTATAGAAGCTTGACATGCTTCCTTGTACAATTGATATAGTTCCTTTTAGGTTCCATCTCTTTTGCATACGATGTCAAGCATATAACCCTTCTCTTCCACATGTGTCTTCTTAGGAATTTCATTTATGAAGACCACTTCCCTATTTGTGTTCTTCTTAACTTACCATCCCATGCTACCTTGGAAATAGAGTTAGTACATTTGAAATTTACTCATCCTTGATTCATGGTTCAAACCTTTTTAACTTCTTTTTAAACCACTCTTCATGCTCCCATGCTTTGCACCTCTATGTGTACCTAATTAAATTTTCCTTGGAGGGCTTCCATATTGCTCACTACACCAAGATGTTTGATCCTTGCATCTCTTTGAAGAAACCACATACTCATTCTAAAGAACTTCCTCAGCCCAACAATCATCTTCCTTCTGATTACTTAGGAATTTTACCACTCAATTCACTATCATGGTTGCACATTTGGATTATCCAATCCAATATATTTCAAATGATTTCTTTCTTTCTCAACTTTGAGCTCTGAGCATAAAGTTATAATCATATGAATATTGCTAATTTACTCCTTTTGTACACTTTTCATTCTGGTGCAATTAATCCCAGACACCAACTTTTGTCACTTGTAGAACTAAATATATCAAGAAACAGGGAAACTTTTGTATGAGATACAGGTAAAAATTATGACATAGAATTCATAAAAACTATCATATTGTCACTTTGATGCTGCAATAAAAAACTGCAACAATCTGGAAATGACAACTTTGTCCATTTTCACCCCTTTTTCCAGACTTGGAATTTTTAGCCAAATTGATTATCTCCCAAAATGTGCACTTTTAGAAAAACTTCACTAAACCAAAGTTGTCTATATTCATGAGTATACAAAATTTTGAGTGCATAAAATTTTCCAAATTTTCCATCTAGGGACCCATTTCCTCCTCTGAAATCCCAAAAAATCCCCAAAAAGTGGCCTGGAATAATGGATTTCTCCCCTTTTTGGCACCTCCACTCCAAAATCCTTGGAATATGACCAATCCATTCACACAGTATCTTCATGTCTACTTTTCTAACACTTTGTAGAAGTCTCGGCAGTGATTGTGCTCTCGCCACTGAGCTTGACCCTGATCTTCAAAAACATGTAATCTGCATTTTCTAGAAAATCAAAGCATAATTGGCTAGTTTCCCTCTCTGGCATATTCGTATCCCTCAACACTGTGGATAAAACCCATAAAATCTCATCTTCTTCTAAATTATTATGATCCTATTATGGCCACAATACAATTTTGGCTCCAGACTTGTTTTTTTTTAGAGTATAGGACAATTTTGCCTATGTGGCATCTTTGATGATGTGGCTACTAATGTGGCCTTTTGGGTCCACGTGTAATTATGAGGTAATTCCATATCATATACCCGACCACCCTATCCCTACCCCGTTATCCTTCATCACCTTCCTCCTCCCTCTCTCTCTCTTCTTTCCTTCTTAACTTTACCATTTTTTGCATTTTATAAATAATAAAATATTTCTATTTATGGACCCACCTGTACTAGCTGCCACATGGCACCACCACAATGGCCCATGTCGTTGACATGTCCCATTCATACTTTACCTCCAACATTTCCCATTGGTTGTGGTGATGGGTGGGTTCCATCCTATGCCTTTACTTCTAGCACAAAACTTGCTCGCACCCTAGATCTAATGATGAAGGTTAGAGGTTGATCAATAGGCCACAATAGTTTCGCATCACCAAAGTGTGTGAGGGTTAATGACCCTCCGTGATGTGATACCAAAAATACCCATGAAACGTGGTGCCTTTTCATTGATTTTTCATCACTAAGGAATGTTTCAAAACCACTCTTGTTGACATGCGATACCACTTATTGCCCAGCTCCAATACCACTTGTGGTATCAAGTTGTCGTTCCACTGTGGCCTGCCACGATGCCACTGGTTTCCATTGTTCCACCAACCTACCACCGTGGGAGTTCACATAACCACTACCACGTCACTCGCCATGTGGTTTCACATCATGGTACGAAAAATTACCCAATTTTTCCAAAATTTTAAAAAATGTCTATTTTCGAATTTTCTGCCAAGGTCGCCATGAAACTGTGCACTTAGATTCTCATGGCCAATTTCATCCCTATGCATGTCAATTTGATCTCTACACATGAATTTTAACACTGCCATGTTGAATTCTCATTGAAATTCATTGTGGAAATTGGGGCTTTTGCCCAATTTCACCCAATTTTTCCATGGTTGCTCTACAATTTCCAAATTTTGGTTGATTCCAAGCCTAAAAATGCCCAAGTAGAGGTTAAAATTGGGGATTTAAACCCCTAAGATCAATTTCCTCAATTTCCTCAATTTTTTCATGAACTTTTTTTCCCAATTCCACTAGAGTAATTTTGAAAAATAAAATTTGCAGACATCATTTGATCATTAATTATGCAACTTTGGCTTCTGGATGTTGATTCTGGCCCATGCAGACTTAGTGTTTGAACCCCGAATATCTGATACCAATCTATAACATACCCAACATCCAATTTGAGTCTCGTCACTGTAGAAAATGGCTTAGCTTGCTAAATACGGATTTAAAAATGCCTCATACATATAAAAGAAAAACCAAGGGAAGAAAGCCCCTAAAAATTATAACAAAACAATATGTTGATTTACCCATGCATCTACAACATTTATAAAAACATGAATGCATCCAATAAGCACACAAAAAACACACAACATTCAATATCATTTACAGAACGAAATAATAATAATAAACACAACATAAACTTATATGTTCATAAAATATAACCAACTGGCTATGTGTGAAGGATGAACCTCCCAGCCATAAGAATTGTGTTCATTTTCTCTCAACAACAAGCCACCCCCGAGCTAAGGCTATGATTACACAAGGATATTTGTCCCTCCTGGCTATCCATATTCGACACTCAGCAGCCCAAACCCAGGTTCTACTCTCTTCCCCACAACCTGCACAACCCAAGGAATGTACGCCCTTCACTACTCACAGTCCCTCAAGCTATATCATTCATTTATCAAGGCTTCCAATGTACTCGGTTGGCCAGGAATCTATCAACTACTTTAGGAGTGCTCACAACATCCTTCACAAGGATCTTGAGCCATTTCCTCAATAGGAAAATATAGTACAAACTTATAGCCTATTTTACAGGCACACATGCCACATTTCTAGCATAAAACACAACCAAACAATGGTTGCCTTCAAGCATACCATGGCTAGTTATCTTTCCAACACTCAACTCCCCTCATGTTATCCCAAAATCTGCATGCATAAATTATCTCCTTTGGCCATACAAATTTCCTTTCCCTCAAGCCAGTTGACTTCTCACTCTGCCCAATGTTGATTGTACTTCAACCCGATGCTCCCCAATAATTATGGGATGTGACTCTCACACCCACCCTCTAACCTAAAATAAATGATTGGATTTAGGAACACCCAACCACAAATAGAAGGTTACACACAAAGATAATAATTTAGGAATGTGGGTTCGATTAATACCCATGAATATTCCCCCCTTGGACCCCTATCACTTGTGGAATCATAGCCCACCATCATTTTCATCCCTCTCGCATCACAACCAGTGATTACTACTTTTATTAATCATTTCAATGTTCATAATATACAATTTGGCCCTCGGCCATATTAATCAATACGAGCTCTTTTCCCTAAACATATTGACTCACTAGCCTAAATGACGTTTATACAATTACATTATAATTTGTGAGAATTAAGACTAGGTATGTTACAACATAGATGTCATCGAAGGGTCCGATGGAAAAGAGCAGGTGGTCCCAAAAAATAATCCTAGCCCATATACAAATTTGGGATCATGAAACTATTGGATTTCCCCCACTTTAAGCGCAACCTAAACATCAATTCTTGTGTTTGTTTCTTGCTTAGCAAATTACATGGGAGATTCCTCTCATTGGACCATGCATACTCGGTTGACATGGAGACAATGCATCATGTCTCGGGCCTTCCTAGAATGGGTGAGGATCTTACTAACGTTGTGTTGGCATGAGATGTTGTGCAAGAAGAGGTGTACCATAAATATGGTTATACCTATAGAGGGATGAGTGGCAATGTCATTTCAATTATCAAGGATCCCAAGTTTGATTCGCCACACAGATACTTGATTGCAAGATGCTTCAGAAGTGTTGGAAGGAAGGGGTCATCTTGGCAGTGGAAATATGTCTCTAGGGAATCAAAATCTGTTGGTTCAAGTATTTGATGAATGAGTTCAAATAGGACTATTGGACACACAAGATCATGGGAAGTATTTGCACTACAGTTGGGTTCTACTCTTGCTTGCCATGATAGTTTGGAAGCCACCATCGCGCCATGAGTTTAACACACCAGTCACTACATTGTTCCCATGCCCAAATTCAATGAGTTATAGTACAATGTGGACAAGGAGGTTCAATGCAAGAATAACGTAGCATTCCAATTATGGTACACCCAGATGATTTAGAAGACTGCCTAAGTCTTTCAAATCTCCTGCAATCTGGTTGACTGGGACAATGGTTCCATTATGTTTAAAGTCAATTTTCATAATGTCTTCATTTACTCGAGTGTAGCCCAATGTGTACTTTATGAAGTTCTCCCATATTGCATTACAGAGCAGGATAGTCATAATGTTGTCATGTAGTGGTTGGAGTCAATGTAGCCCAAGCTAGGGGAAGACATAGAAATTTTGGAGATCTGGACAAAGAAGAATTAGTGTGTTGCCAAAGGGTCGGGTAAAGGCCCATAGCTCAAACAAAAATGGGTGCACCCAACCACAGAGAAAAATCCGCCCAAGGAAGGAAAATGACCATGGACTACATTAATCCCAACCTCTGGTTCTAGCTCAAAAGGGCACAAATCTAGTCCATCACTACTTACCGACTCTGTGCCTAGCGAAAATCCATCCCCCTCTTAGATTTCAAACTCCCAATGCATAACAACAACAAAAAACATAGGAAAATTACCAAATGAAATTAGTGTCAAAGCCCCAAATGCATACCAACAACAAAAAACAAAGAACAAATACTAAACAAAATCAATGTCGAAGCCCCAAATGCACACCAACATCAAAACAACATGGACCAAAGGACATGGTTAAAGAGAATCTCTAGTCATTGTTGTGTATACGAAGACACCCAAAACCTTATGAAGTCTAAGTGAGGGACCTCTCAAATAGTATAAAAACATCCTTGTGACCCCAAAGTAATGACACCATCTCAACAACTACATTAATGCCACCCTACCACCATATCTTTTTTTGTGTTTTTTTGCCATTTTTCTTTGTTCAATGCCTGAAAAATAAAGGCTTTATTAGTCTTCTCAAGCCTCCCGGACCAACCACATATAACAATTGCATTCTTTATTAAAAGAATTAAGTAAAGTTTTTTTTAACCTTAGCAAAACTTAGAGAAAATGTATTACATGTTTAGCTAGGGGTTAATATGGGTCAAATACGTAATTCCTTAAAAAAACCTTCAAATTCAAATCATTGTTGTGTATACGAAGTCGCCCAAAACCTTATGAAGTCTAAGTGAGGGACCTCTCAAATAACATAAAAACATTCTTGTGACCCCAAAGTAATGGCACCACCTCAACAACTATATTAATGTCACCCTACCATCATATCTTCTTTTGTGTTTTTTTGCCATTTTCTTTTGTTTGATGCTTGACAAATAAAGGCTTTATTAGTCTTGTCAAGCCTCCCAGACCAACCACATAACAAAAATTGCATTCTTTATTAAAATAATTAAGTAAAAAATTTTTAACCTTAACAAAACTTAGAGAAAATGTATTACATGTTTAGCTAGGGGTTAATATGGGTCAAATACGTAATTCCTTAAAAAAAACCTTCAAATTCAAATCATTGTTGTGTATATGAAACTGCCCAAAACCTTATGAAGTCTAAGTGAGGGACCTCTCAAATAGCATAAAAACATGCTTGTGACCCCAAAGCAATGACACCACCTCAACAACTACATTAATGCCACCCTACCACCATATCTTCTTTTATGTTCCTTTTTTCCATTTTCCTTTGTTTGATTCCTGACAAATAAATGCTTTATTAGTCTTGTCAAGCCTCCCAGACCAAACACACAACAACAATTGCATTCTTTATTAAAAGAATTCAGTAAAGTTTTTTTTAATCTTAGCAAAACTTAGAGAAAATGTATTACATGTTTAGTTAGGGATTAATATGGGTCAAATACGTAATTCCTTAAAAAAACCTTCAAATTCAAATCAACGTATTAAAAATGGTTCTAAGCTTAAAATGTTCGCTATCATCACCCTGCCCTCCCCCTATTAAGAACAATCTCCTAGTTGGGTGGTTGAGTCCTAATAAAACTATCACTATCATGCATGTTGTCAAGAGTTCCCCACCCATGTAAGATAAGAATAACTAGTCGATTATCAATAAAAAAATCTCCTCTTATTAATAAACTTAATTAATTACTACAATAACCCACCCATTATAACTAATTACTAACTTATACCATTACAAAACTTTGGGGATAATTTTTTATTTACAATTAATTATAACTTCTACTAACCATCGACTAATAAAAAAATACTTCATAAATTCAACTAAAACTTAGAAATAAACTAACACGTGGTTGATTATTAATATTATACTAATTTCTTCGCACCATATTAATTACTAGGTTGTACCATTACAAAACGTAAGTATCTTGAGACAAAAATAAAGAGGAGTCCAAGGCAATCAAGTTTATCGAAATGTTACATACTGAAAGTTTTGAACATCGATGCTCTTTTTTAATTTTTTTATTATTTCTATTTTTATTGAAATGTTTACATACTGAAAGTTTTGAGCATCGACACTCTTTTTTAATTTTTTTATTATTTCTATTTTTATTGAAATGTTTACATACTGAAAGTTTTGAGCATTGACACTCTTTTTGAGGTACTTGAATAGGCCTGACAGCTTAAATGTTTACATAGCGTGAGGCCCTTAAACAGGCCTGACAACGTTAAATGTTTATTTAAATAGGCCTGTCACAGTACATTTTTCCTCGAATTTTTCCATACAATCTTGCAGTGAATTTGGACATTATCATTGTCCACTGCCACTCGCATAGTCATCATATATTTCATATTTCTTCTATGCTTGAATGCAATTTAGTCATCATTGAAGATACATATATTCTTTACTGGTTCACTGGTTGTTGCTTGTTCGCTAGTTCGTTGGTTCGTCGGTTATTGCTTGTTGTTGTTTGGTTCAAATTTGCAAGGTTGAGGTCTTGCACCTGCAGTTGGACCTGTTGGTGCTTGCTCACTAGTTTGTTTCTTGCTGCTTGCTTTTGTTTGCTTCAACTTTGCAAGGTTGGAGTCCTGCACCCGCAATTGGAGTTGTTTTTGCACTTTGCAGGGTTCAGGTCCTGCACCCGCAATTGGACCTGCGACTATGTCGTTCATCATTGACGAGTAAGTTTCAATACCATAGTTTCATTTGTATTCGTTGTTTGTTGTTTACTGTTTACAATTTGCAAGTAAGAATGTTTAAATATTTCCACTCGCATAGTCATCATATGTTTCATATTTCTTCTATGCTTGGAATGCATTTTAGTCATCATTGAAGATACATATATTCTTTACTGGTTCACTGGTTGTTGCTTGTTCACTGGTTTGTTGGTTCGTTGGTTGCTATTTCTTGTTGTTTGGTTCAATTTTGCAAGGTTGAGGTCCTGCACCTGCAGTTGGACCTGTTGGTGCTTGCTCACTGGTTTGTTGCTTGTTGCTTGCTTTTGTTTGCTTCAACTTTGCAAGGTTGGGGTCCTGCACAGACATTTGGATTTGTTTTTTTCACTTTGCAGGGTTCAAGTCTTGCACCCACAATTGGACCTGTGATTCTTTCGTTCATCATTGACGAGTAAGTTGCAATACCATAGTTTCATTCGTATTCGTTGTTCATTATTTACTATTTACAGTTTGCAAGTAAGAATGTTTAAGTATTTATTCATCATTCTTATCCAACAGACTTTCCATAGAGGTTCCCATATCTTTTTCTCCTGCTCTTAAATTTTCCTCCAATTTTTTCCCAAGGTTCTGCACCATGTGCATGCCAATGTTGTCTGCACAACTCCGACTGTCATTTTTTCTAGCATTATGAATCCTGGTCCTTTGTCGTATGTGACGAAGTGGAAATCTGACACCTCAATGGAATAAGGAAATTCTTTAGCCTTCGCACCTTACCCTCGATGATATTCCCAACTTGTCCGAGAATGAGTACCTACCTATCCCGTACAGGAATCAAACCCATGTCTTTCACATGAAAAAGATGATGCCAAGCTTGTTTCCTTTGCAAAATGTTCTTGTAGGAAAATTGCAGGTAGGTGTAGAAGGGATAAGTATGATACAACGATAATCAAGCTACAACAAAATTGCACACCATTGTCAAGCATTATCCATCTTTGTTGGTGACATATTTCAGTAAGTTATAAAGAAAACAGTTCCAGGACCTGGAATGCAAATCCTGGGTAGTTCTAGAACCTGTTATTGTATTTTGCAGGGTTGAAATCCTGCACTCGCAATTGGACCTGTGATTCTGTCGTTCATCATTGACGAGAAAGTTTCAATACCATAGTTTCATTCATATTCTTTCTTTATTGTTTACTATTTACAGTTTGCAAATAAGAATGTTTAGGTATTTATTCATCACTCCTATGTTGTAGACTTTCCATAGAGGTTGGAATATCTTTCCCTCCCGCTCTTAATTTTTTCTCCAATTTTTTCTCCAAACTCTGAACTATATGTATGCTAATGTTGTGTGCACAACTCCGACTGTCATTTTTTCTAGCATTACAAATCCCAGTCCTTTACCTTATGTGAAGAAGTGGAGATCTAACGCCTCAATTGAATAAGGAAATTATTTAGCCTTCCCACCATGCCCTCGATGATATTCCCACCTTGCCCGAGAATGAGTACCTACATGCCTTTGCAAAATGTTCTTGTAGAAGAAAAAGATGTTGAGATGGTGCTAGCAAGAGTAATTTTCCGTGGATTTCAAATTGCAATATTCAATCTCTATGCTGCTTCGTGTGCAACATTGTCAACATATTGAATGTTTTTTCAAATGCATTACACCATTTACATCTAAACGAAACCATTATCATTCTAGGAGACTTCAATGTTGACATGCTACAAAATAGTACCATAACAAAAGAATTGGAAAACTACATGTGCAATTACAATCTCCACTTTCTTTTGGTTAAGATAAAGCATGTACAAAACGCACTTATTGACCATGTATGGTCAAATGTGCCCATTTCACAATACACCATTTTTATCTTATACACATACTGGCTGACCATGATACAATTTCTCTTGTACTTGAATTATGAAATATACATCAAACATATTACAAAATCATATTTCCATGTCTCAAAGCATATATGGATACTTTGTTGCACAAAACCAAATCATTCAGGTAGGATCATCCAACTTCTTAATATTTTCTGGCTTGTAATATATTTTGACCAGGAAAAATTCTATATAACCACAACCATGGATCAAGAAAAACAAAGGTTCGTGCTTTTAACTCTATCTTTTATTCTATTCCTTTGATTCTCATTTATTGTATGTACATATTACCTGTTTTCCCTTACATACCAACTTACATTCATGTTCATTGTATTTTGTGCATTCCCACATTGAAACAAACATAATAACTGGAGAAGACGAAGGACTCTTAACCACAAATGTAGAAGAAGAGATACAAAGGTGCATGTTTCTACTCTTATTTCATATTCCATTGTTTTGTATTTCATTTATTCTCTGTATATTTATTCTACTGCTTTGCACCTAATTTATTGTATGTAGATACTACATATCTTCCTACATAATAACTTATCTTCATGTCAATTGTATTTTCTGTACTGCTATATTGAAATAAATAGAACTGCATTTATTTTTTTACATGTCTTTCTACATGCCAACTTACCTTCATGTCCATTGTATTTTCTGCATTTCTACATTGAAAGAAACAGACTAGTTGGACAAGAGGATGAAATCTTATATGCCACGGCAGAGGAAGCTGAAGTACAATCTTTGAAAAGGTATACCAATAGTGATAGTAAATCAAACACACAAAACAAGTAGGTGGATAAAATATTGGACTAGAAAATGATGATTTGTCAACAATGGGCCTTTTTTGAGACTTCTCGCTTCCAAAAATTGCCCTCCCCTTTTCTATTTTCCCACTCTCTTTTATCCCTTTTTTTCCTTCTTCTATACTTAACCGAATTCCCCTTTCTTTTTCCCCACTACTTTCCCTTTTTGGTTACTTTACTTAGTCATTTTTCAGAAAATGTCTAGGTGTGTGGGTTGGCGGACTCACAAGTTCACATTTCTACTCATGCTTCTATATCACGAGTCCGACCGACCCCTTCCTCATTCTATACTTAGCCACTTTTTCGATCACGGGTTCTCGGGCTGGCGGGCTCAAAATTGTGCTTCTATTGTTCTGTGTCTTGCAAACAACACCTGGAGTTCCGCAATATACAAATTGACAGTTGGACTCCCGGGCTGGCGGGCTCAAGATTGCGATTCTATTGTTCTGTGACCTACAAACAGCGCCCAGAGTTCCGCGATATACAGATTGACCATCAAACTCCCCCATCATGCCATGTTCTGTGTTACACATTTTGGCACTCAAAATTTTCGAGATATACAATTTGACCATCGGGTCCTCGCGTCCCTTGAGTATCCCTTGACACCCTATTTCATACTCCATCCCCTTCGAGCCTATATGTGAAATCCAGAACAATTATGAACAATATACAATGCATATGCTTATTTAGTCGTTATGATGTTCATGTACACATGCTTGCATCATAAAAAGTTGGACGAGTGACATGGCCATGAGTAGTCAATCATCGCAAACATCAACAGAACGACAAGGCCAAAGGTAAATATTCATACATTATGTTCTTGCTATGTTTACCAAACAAATATCCTGAGTTATTTATTCATCTATGCCATGATAAATATGTTGATGTCATTTACAACACATGCTTTTCAGTTCATAGGAAGTATCGATGAGCGTAAGTGAAACGCCCAACATAGTGCAAGCTCCGCAGACTAAGAGGTATGGTTACAAAAATCTGAACTGCATACTTCATCCAAATTGTGCATCTACTTGTACATTTATGCCAAAAAAAAAATGATACAAACTGCCATTCACATTACTTTTTCTGTTCAAAAAATGTCACCATGTCTAAACTTATAACACCCAATATACTATCAATATAAGGCTTGAACAACCGCCAAACTAGACAAGTGTTCGTCGAGGACATAATGGTCATGTATAACACCTACTTAGACAAGGAAAACAAAACTAGATGCATTATGTGTGCTGACATGACAGACAACGAAGCCATGATGAAAGTCACACTGACTATCCCTACACAACTTGTCCAGAAACATGCATAAAAGATCTTGCCAGGTAATGGGATATGCATTACAAATTTTAATGTATTATCGAAAACAGTATATGACCATGGTGATTGTGACCGAATTATATTGCTCAATGAAACAAGTATTGTGGAAAAAGTTCCCACGGTTTGTTCAGAATATCGTTTCATACCAGACACAACAATCAACCAACTTGCACAGAACAATGACATTTATCCAATCGGAACCATTGGTGCAGCTGTCACACTCACGAGAAAAGTTGGCTCACAACACATTCTCCATATAAAAGATGCAGAGTCAGACAACGACAAGGCAATGGTACCATTCTCCATATCCACTTTTGTCCTTTACTTTCACATGCTCATATATCTCAATTATGTTACACAACTATTACACTATTCCATGTTGCAACTACAATTGTTCAACACCTATTCAAATTTATTTTCCTCAATGGAACAACAATTGCATAAAGAGAAATTTCCACTTATGCTCTTCAAAAATATAACAAAGAAAAGAGATGTTAAAGAAAGGATCTTTCGCACAACCCAAGCAACATTTGTAACGAAACTGTGAACAAACATAGTACAAGATCTCAAGAAACTAACTAGCTCAACAATTGTTGTACGTATACATCTACAATTCCATCCACACTTTGCACATAAAAATTGCCTTAAACAATTTTGTGCAGTTTTTTTTGTGGTACACTTGTATATTATATTGTTCGATATATTAACTACTATGCTCACATGCGCAGGTTGAGGGTGTTTTGGTTGCAACAAATGCGTACTCGACCCCCTTCGAGCATGTATGTGCCAAATGCAACTCTCCTTCTTCTGCCTCTGCTTTCATAAATGATGGCACAATTGATTGCCTACGATGCAGTAAAAAATGCCCTTACATATATAGACATTGCCTTAGCGCTGCCATCCGAACCCTCAACAATACAATTGTACATTGTACAATTAGACAACTTGTATTACAAGATGTGCTTCCTGGGTTGACAGAATTGCCATATGAAGTATACCTACAGAAAAATGCAAAAAATGTCCACATGTTACGCGACTTTCGCGTCCATAGCAAATTTACATTAAATGAGGACAACGCCATACTACATATCGGATGAACCAAAAACAAAAATTCATATCATGCGTTGACAAGAAACAAAACAATCTCATCTGTATCTGTCCATGCTACCCAATCGAGATATGAATAGAGTTTTGCAGTGACAAAGTGAACTGGAAGCGCATAAGATTGTTCAGTCCAGGAATGAGAAGTATGAGGAAAGACCTCATACAAAGTATCCAATTGTGAATAAATCAGGTCTATCCTTTGAGCCGTCAAAATGGTTTGTTCCTTTGAACGGAACCATCATACATTTTCAATAATATTGCAAAATTGACATTGTTCAAACTCCATTAAGTTAAATGTTGACACTCTTTTCCAGAACTAGTAATGTTAGAACATTGTCAGGTCAACGTGATCTTGGTTCATAGTACTATCAGAAACAAATGTTCATAGTGATCTTGGTTCTTAGTAATATACTAATCGACAAATTTCTTGGTGCCCATTTGGGGATTTGGTTATAAATGGAATACAATTCCCAATCTCCGCTAATTTTTTCCTGTCTTATGTTTGACAGACTTTTGTTCATGTGCTTTCGTACTGTAGTTCAAGGTTCTCATGGGCCCGATTTTTGAATTATGGTTGGATGATAGATTCATGATCTTAGCGGTTTTTCTATGATCTTAAATAATATACGAGAGTTGCCTTTCCTTTTAATGTAAGCTCTGTGAAGAAAATGTAATATGTAGTTCATTTTAGCACTTTTACTTGATTGATGAAATTACCAAAATTCTTCTTCAAAAATATTTTGAAATAAAAGGATATATGCTAGGTGAAGTCCAATGGGACTATGATATCAACCACGGAAAAATAAAATTAAAATTCGTCGTTGTTATACTTACGGTCAAGTTGGTAGTACAATAATTTTACTTGAACAACCCTCCATTGATTTTTCTGTAGCTTTTCGATGCTTCTCTTATGCAAACACATCCTAGAAAGTATAACTACGACTCACTTTCTCCATTCCTTGATTGAAGAGCTTGTTCACCTGTCTAATGCACTTCAGAGTTACTGTTAAGACCATCAATGGGGCTTTGTTAAGACCAATTTCTGCCTCCAAAAATTGCCCTCCCCTTTCTTTTTCCCCTCTACTTTCCCTTTCTAGTTACTTAGTTGTTTTTCAGAAAATGTCTAAGTGTGTGGGTTGGCAGATTCACACATTCACATTTCCATTGATGCTTTTATATCACGAGTCCGACCAACCGCTTCCCCATTCCATACTCAACAAATTTTTCGATCGCGGGTTCCCGGCCAGACGGGCTCAAGATTGCGCTTCCATTGTTCTGCCCCCTGCAAACAACACTCAGACTTCCTCGATATAGAAATTGACAACCAAATTCCCCTTTCTTTTTCTCCTCTACTTTCCCTTTTTGGTTACTTAGTCATTTTTCCGAATATGTCTCATGCTTTTATATCACGAGTCTGACCGACCGCTTCCCCACTCCATACTTGGCCACTTTTTCGATTACCGGTTTCCGAGCAGGCGCACTTAACATTGCACTTCCATTGTTTCACTACCTACAAACAACACCCGGAGTTCCGCGATATACAAATTGACCACCGAAATCCACCATCATGCCCTGTTCTGTGTTACACATTTTGCAGTCAAAAGTTCAGAGACATACAATTTGACCATCGGGCCCTCACGTCTCCTGAGTATAACTTGTGACCCTATTTTGAAGCCTGACTGACTGCTTTCCATACTTGGCCATTTCTTGGAATCTCTTTCGCGGGTCATCGGTTTGGCGGGTTCACGAAATGTTCAATCCTTAATCACTCATCGTCGTCTGTGCCACCTTCACACTTCTTTCTAAATATGCAATTATTAAGCTTTAATGCTAACATCTCATCATGCAAAAACTGTGAAGATTGTCATTAATGGGCTAAAGGCTCGAGGAGATCTCCCATTAATACAAATTAAACCAAGATTTGTGGAGGGTTATATTATCCCTTCCGAGTGTTCATTCCAAACATCATGGAATCTCCTTCACGCGTCGTCAGGTTGGCGGCTTCATGAAATCTCCAATCCTTAATCGCTCTTCGTCGCCCCCACCACCTTCACACTTCTTTCTAAGTATGCAATTAGTAAGCTTTAATGGTAACGACTCATTACGTAGGAACCGTTGAAATTGTCATTAATCAACGAAAGGATCGAGGAGATCTCCCTTTGATATGCATTAAACCAAGATTTGCAGAGGGTTATATTATCCCTTCCGGGTGTTCATTTCAAACATCATCTAGAGCAAATAGACGTTCTCATCAACTTATGGCAGTAACTCGACAACAGTTTTGTCAAGATACATTAAACACCTTCGGGCATGATGACCAGAACTTCCAGTAGTCCAGGGCATATTCTTACTACTCATCTCCTTCCGCCCAGAAGGAAGTGGGGAGATGGTCCCTTAGTGAGCCGAGAGATATATTTCAAGCCAAAGAATTCCAAGGCAACCCTCCTTGCTCAAACAACCCCCCTACGTTTATTTGTTTTATAACCCTATAAATGTGTATATCCTGCCCCCCTGCGTTTATTAGTTTTGTAACCATATAAACGTGTATATCTTGCATTCGCTCTGTATACCCATCGCCCACTCCAAATTTCAAGGATTTTGCAGAAAAGCACAAAAGAATGGCCAGCGTAGAGGTTGATGCAGTCGATTTTGAGCCGGAAGAAGATGATTTGATGAACGATGATATGGCGACAGATGATGGCAATGCAAATGCTGTTCCCACTTATGTGCCCAAATTGAAATCCACCATAACGGGGGGCACTTCCCAGCTCAACGATGGTGGCCCTAACAAGACCAAAGGAAGGGGTTTCAGAAAAGAAACCAACATTGAACGCAATAGTCGCTTTGCAGCTTGAGAGTTTGAGTCTCTCGACTCGGATGGTGGTCCTGGCCCTCAGAGATGTATCATTTCCTTTCATTTTTAGGGTTTTTTATTAGGGTTTGGATTTGTCCTTGGTGCAGGATGTGTCCCTGAAGTCTTTGACTGTAAGGAGATGGTCTCTTGGTGAGCCGAGAGATATATTTCAAGACAAAGAATTATTCAATTGCGGGACCAGTCTCCTATTCTCTAGAGATACAATTAACATCTTAGAGGGTGAGGACCAGAACTCCCAGTGGTGCAAGGCATGTTCCTACTACTCATCCCCTTCCGCCCAGAACAAAGTAATTTGGACCTCTGGAATTGCTCGTGCAGGCTGTGTCCCTGAAGTCTTTGACTATAAGGAGGTGGTGTCTTGGTCCCCTTCCACCCAGAACGAAGTAATTTGGACCTCTGGAATTTCTCGTGCAAGTTGTGTCCCTGGATTCTTTGACTGTAAGGAGGTGGTCTCTTGGTGCGCCGAGAGATATATTTCAAGCCAACGAATTATTCCACTGCAGGACAAGTATCGTGTTTCTTTGTCACCTCAGGTCTTCCACAAGATGTTGAGATTGTTGAAGCCAACATTGACCTTTAGAGGAGAAGACAGCAAGGAGTTCCTTAAAAAACATGATAATCAGTTTTGTATGCATGTTCAAGAGCTTGTCGATGCCTTCTGCATGTTGTCGCACTAGATGAACAACACAAAATTGTATGCATGTTTTTTTTTTGTAACTCCTCTACCTGTATTTATGACAAGTATGTTCAATGATTCGGTGCAAACAACTCAGTCCAATGTCTATGGATAAATATATATTACCCACTATTTTTCTTATAGATTTACTATTAAAAATTTGCCTTGGAATCTTGGTTGGTGCTTCTTTGTTGGATTTAACACGTCTTCTTGTTTGCATGGTTCGATAGTCTCGTAATTCTTAAATATTGTATTCATTCAAGTAATTTGATCAAATATTAAGCATTGAACAATTATATGACAATGCATTGTGTCGATCACATGAGGCTTCTATGGAAACATAAATGAATTTCACACAGTTTCAAACCAACATTCAATTCCATTCGTAATGTAGATAGAACATATCAACACTAATTCACGATGCGAGAGTTGGGGCCCTGCCCAAGAAGTTTCGTTATCATCTCATCCTTGTTGAGCGAACAATCTTTTATTTCCCTCTCACTTCCTTGATTCCTTCACTTGAAAAGGAAACATATTATTGGTTGTCCAACACCTGGCTTCTATTTGAGCACTTTTACTTTATTAATGAAATTACCAAATTTCTTCTTCGCCAATATTTTGAAAAAAAATGATATATGCTAGCTGAAGTCAAATGGGGCTATGAAATCAACTACAATATTAAAATTTAAGTTCGTCGTTGTTATACTTACGGTCAAGTTGACAATACAATAAGTTTTTTTCAACAATCCTCCATTGATTTCTCTGTATCTTTGTGATGCTTATCTTATGAAAACACATCCTGGAAAGTATAACTATGACTCACTTTCTCTATTCTTTCATTGAAGAGCCTGTAGAGCTGTCTAATTGACTTCATAGTTATTGTTGCTTCTAAAGTCTGCACCTGAGTGCTAAAGGGTAGAGCCAGGCCACTAGAAATTTGGAATGGTCGTTCTTTTGAATTTGTTGGTGAGTTAGAGGGTTGTTTCACCAAGACAAAAGCATGGTCAAATTGGCAAGATGATATGGATGAGGGTTCTCCTTGGCTAGTAGCAGAGTAATGACAGACAAGTGAAATAATAGAGGTAAAAATAGAGGGAAACAACAAACCATTGAATGAATAATCTGCTACAAGAAGTTTAATACTTAAAATAATATTTCAAGGCATTAAACAATGTATCAAAAACACTCCCACATGCTGCAATAAAAAAAAATCTTCATCAAAGCATTAGCTGACGCACCCCAGTCGCCTGAAATGATGAACAAAATAATCTACGAAATCGACCTCCCTATTATCGAATCAACAAAGATGAATATTATGGGATAAGAGAATTTCTTTTGTGTGAGAATTGAACTGGAAAAAATTGTTACTTATTCTACTTTTTTTAAGGCCTTATCACAGTAAGAATGCAAACTTATCCTAACCCACTATTATCTACAAAATCCAAACATCAATAGGGCCTGTAAATCAACTGTACATAGTTATAACGAAAAATCAAGTTATAGTTTATATTTGCATTTGCTCACACCCTTTTTAATGATACAAGAACAATAGAAAACGAGTACGTGGATAAACTATTGGACTAGAAAATGATGATTTTGCAACAATGGGGCTTGTTTGAGACCAATTCCCGCTTCCAAAAATTGTCCTCCCCTTTTCTATTTTCCCACTCTCTTTTATCCCCTTCTTTTCCCTCTTCTATACTTAACCGAATTCCCCTTTCTTTTTCCCCTCTACTTTCTCTTTCTGGTTACTTGGTCATTTTTCCGAAAATGTCTAAGTGCGCGGGTTGGCAGACTCATGGGTTCACATTTCCACTCATGCTTTTATATCACGACTCCGACCGACCACTTCCCCATTCCATACTTAGCCACTTTTTCGATCTTGGATTCTCGGGCAAGCGAGCTCTTGATTGCACTTCCATTGTTTTGTGACCTACAAACAACACCCGGAATTCCGCGATATACAAATCGACCGCTAGACTCCCACATCATCCCCTCTTCCGTGTTACACATTTTGCACTCAAAAATTCCGAGACATACAATTTGACCGTCGGGCCCTCATGTCTCCTAAGGATCCCTTGTCACCCTATTTTGAATCTCGTTTGACCGCTTTCCATACTTGGCCATTTCTTGGAATCTCTTTTGTGGATCGTCGGGTTGGCGGGTTCACGAAATCTTCAATTCCTAATCATTGTTCCCTGTGCCCGCCACCTTCACACTTCTTTCCAAGTATGAAATTCCTAAAGGCTCGAGGAGACAGTCACACTGACTATCCCTACACAACTTGTCCAGAAACATGCAGAAAAGATCTTGCCAGGTAATGGGATATCCATTACAAATTTCAATATATTAGTGAAAACGAGTCAGACCGACTGTTTCCCTATTCCATACTTAGTCATTTTTCTGATTGCGGGTTCTCGGACATGTGGGCTCAAGATTGCTCTTCCATTGTTCCATGGCCTACAAACAACACCTAGAGTTCTGCGATATACAAATTGACCATTGGACTGCCCCATCATGCCCTCTTCTGTGTTACACATTTTACACTCAAAACTTCTGAGACATACAATTTGACCGTCGGGCCCTCACCTCTACTGAATATCCCTTGTGACCCTATTTTGAAGCTCGACCGACCACTTTCCATACTTAGCCATTCCTTAATCGCACTTCCCTATCCTCGCCACCTTGACACTTCTTTCTAAATATGCAATTAGTAAGCTTTAATAATAACAACTCATCATGTAGGAACCGTAAAGATTGTCATTAATGAGCAAAAGGCTCGAGGGGATCTCCCATTAATACGCATTAAACCAAGATTTGTGGAGGGTTATATTATCCCTTCCGAGTGTTCATTTCAAACATCATGGAATGTCTTTCGTGGGTCATCGGGTTGGCGGGTTCACGAAATCTCCAATCCTTAATTGCTCTTCGTTGTCCCCGCCACCTTCGAACTTCTTTCTAAGTATGCAATTACTAAGCTTTAATGCTAACATCTCATCATGTAGGAACCGTAGAGATTGTCATTAATGAGTGAAAGGCTCAAGGAGATCTCCCATTCACACTCATTGGACCAAAATTTGCGGAGGGTTATATTATCTCTTCCGAGTGTTCATTTCACACATCGTCTGGAGCAAACAGAGGTTCTCGTCAACTTATGGCAGTAACTCGACAATAGTTTTGTGGAGATACAGTGAACATATTCGGGCGCGAGGACCAGAACTTTCAATGGTCCAAGGCATATTCTTACTATTCATCCCCTTCCACCCAGAACGAAGTAATTTGGACCTCTGGAATTGCTCGTGCAGGATGTGTTCCTGAAGTCTTTGACTGTAAGGAGGTGGTCTCTTGGTGCGCTGAGAGATATATTTCAAGCCAAAGAATTATTCCATTACCGAACCACTCTCCTGTTTCTTTGTCACCTCAGGTCTTCCACAAGATGTTGAGATTGTCGAAGCCAACATTGACCTTCAGAGGAGAAGACTGCAAGGAGTTCTGAAAAAAACATGATAACGGGTTGGACCACTTACTCGAGTTCTTGGAAGACCCGATGACAGTTCCTGAAGATATCACAAGGTTGCAGGTTAGTTCGTTTAGAAATCCATTCCGGGGAAATTGCCTGGTTGTTTACAAGAATAACGGGACATGAATCCACATCAAGCATTTCCCACATGATTCTTTATATTTTGTATTTCACGGTCAAGGAACAAGCCATTTTTTATTGGGGGAATCTAATTTCCATTGAAATTTGTTCCCAAATGTCACAATTCAAACAGGAGAAGAAATTTTATATGTCATCCTACTTGGTTTTTGCGATAGTGCATTGTTGTACGTTTCCAAAACTGTCTGTGTCCAAGAAGGTAAACTGTGAATTCGACCCAGTAACCTTCTAGTACCGGGCCTTGTGGAGGCACAAGGCCTCTCATTGTTTTTATGAGGTTTTTAATGACTTTGTCTCAGTTTTCAAAGATTTATTGTTAGGAAAGGATGCTCCCCAGATGTCTGACCAAGAAACCAAGTTTTTGGACAGGAAGGGGACACTTGAACAAATAGAGAATTACAGTGTAATAATGATTTTTGGCTCCAAAGAAAATCTTGTTTTCCTTCCATGTCACATTACAGACATAATGTTTGTTACAAAAATAACAAAGCAATACAACTACTGGTTGCATTTTTTGCATGAGAAGAGAAAAAAACAGTTCATTCCTCTGCCTTGGAAAGTCGGGGACTTTGTGTTTAGGAACGTTAATAAGATTGACGAATTCATAGTCCATTTCAACAACTTGAACCTAAGATATGCTGAAAGGATAAGAGGGTTCGACCCTAATGAGATTTTTATAGAACATTTACTAGCAATTGGCTTCAACAATTCTTTTATCCATACACTCCTGAATGAAGACAGAGACAATGACGACAACACTCCTGCTCCTGACACTGGTGACCTATAGACATTGCAAAGCACCAATGAATTTTACAAACAACATGGAAAAGACCTTGGTGAGAAGAGTGCTCAATCCCCAACTACCACTCCCAAGAGTACGACATCCCAGAGCATCGCTCCAACGGCTCACCCCAGTAAGAAAGCAACCCACAATTCTTCAAACGGAGGAGATAAGAACCCTCCTCGGGGTAAAATTGATAGTTCTCACAAGCTTCTCGAGAGGAAGAAGAGAAAAAACGTTGTGGAACAAGTGGAAGAGTCCGGAACTGAAAGTGAAGACATGGAACTTGAGATTGATCTGGATAACATATTCCGCAATGTTGATCAGCCCGGGGACACGAACCACCATAATCCCCTAATGGAAATAGTTGAGACCGAGATTGTTGATGAAGATGAATCCTTCGTATTCCAGAGCGCTATTTTTGACAACGAATCTAAAAATTTAATTATTGAAAAGAGAAATGTAAAAAATAAGAAACAAAAATCTCGTTCAGAGATTAACCTTGGGAACATGCAGACGTCCCAAATCTCCCGACTTCACCGAGCAACCAGAGATGCTCTTGATGATTCCATTGGAGGCATTGAGGCGAATAATGCTAGACCGAAGGACCAAATCAAGGAATTGGAGGAAGCTTTGATTCCTATCCCATTGCTTGCCGGTCCTTTAGCAATAACCATGCCTGCCACCCCTGCAGCCAAGTAAAAAGGATCCTCCAGCCTCCTCACATCGCGTAGAGGCTATGTGGAGAAGAATATCAAGAAAATAATGGAGCTAATTACTCAATCCTGAGAAACATAAAAAATTATAGCTTTGTTTGGAACGAGGGCACATGCCTTACAGGAACATTTGCAGGCAGATTTAAAAAATGAAGAAGGTTTCTATCTAGAAACGGTCCTCCCTTTTGGCATCAATGTCACCATGACATAAATGAGAAGAAGAGAAGAAGATCTCCCCTCCCTAAACTAGATCAAACAATTAAAAGCATGTTGGAAAGAGAAAGTTAAAAACCTCCATCTCATTGTCCTATCATGTGAACAAGCCATATCAAAGAAAGAAGAATTATTAAGAAGGCTAACCGAAATAGACTTAGCCGGAAGTACCAACGAGGTCCAAGACCCCAACTTAATCGTCAACTCCTTGTCCTTAACCAAACAAGCCTTTGATGAACAAGTTGGTATTTTTAAGGGGTTGTCTTTATAAACGTTTTACGACATCCTTGAATATGGTGAAGATGATGTGGACAACTGGCTAGTGGACTATTCGGTACAAAATGAAAAAATTGAATAGGCTCTGCGTAATCTTTCTATCAATCTAAGGGAATTAAAAAGCGATATTTTCAACATAAAAATCCGACATGAGATCAACGTGGCCCCCATGAGAAGCTACATTGAAGAATGGCTCCAAAGGGCAATCGACAAGCTCACCGACGAAGGGCAACAAGCGGTTGGAACGATTCCAATAACCCTTGACGAGAGCAATAAAAAGGCATCAACAAACAAATAGCAAAGGGGGAGAGAGATACCATTATAGTAAGTCTATACTGATCACATCCTGCTTTCTTTATCGATCCAATTATTCCACCTCTTTAAATAGAAATGTCTAACCAAAGACTGATAACTTCCAATTTCTTCTTTTCAGGTCTTGCTCTCTACCGTCGCCCACTTCTTCTTTCTACAATCCTATTTCTTTTATGGTCCGCAAGAGCCCCAATCCCAGTCTATATGACAAATGCATTTAAATTTCAAGGAGTATGTAACATACATTATTATTTTTTGATAAATTTAAAAGAAAACTACTTCGGGAACAATCTCGATGGTGCCTTGTAATCCTGTTTTCAGAATGCAAAGTTAGTTCTCTTTATGCATGTCGGTCATCTTATTTTATTTTTATGTGCTCATAAATTTTTATCTTGAACTATGTTGGATGCGAGGAAAATGTGTTTATTTAATTTGAATGTTTAATGTGTGTGATTCGTGGTCCTATTTTCCAGGAACCTTTATTTGAAAAAACAAAAAAAAACATTTTCTATCGTTTTGTATTGCTTTAAGTCATTACGACGAAAATTCTCTAAGTCCCACATTTGAACTATACACGCCCCAGGAAAAACTTAAAGAGGAGTATCACATCTATAAAAACACAGTAGGATTGACATCCTCGTTAGGTTGTCGTTTCGGTCCTAACAGATTCAAGGGTCAACAGACTTGTAAATACATCTGCAAGAATATCCGCAGAAATAGAAACCTTCAAAATTTTTTATCATTGCCAAAAAAACAATCAACTGGATAGACATGTTATAAATATACCAGTTGATACTATACTGAATTGTCATAGGCATCTTACAAATATTTATGTTCTTACAGATATTTCAGTTGGATAGGAATGTTACAAAGATGCCCTCTTCCTGGAGAGAAATTGCAGATCAACCCCTGCAAAGTGGGCTTACATCTCACGGACAAAAGTTTCAGGAAAAGGGCATCTTCCTCTGTCTCGACACCTTCTTTTCACACAGTTTAAATTAACTTCAATGCGTTGAAAACTCGTGAAAATAAACAATCATGTTAGGTGTGTGTTAATATATAGAAAAAACTAGCAAACACAGAGGTCACACAAGAAGATCAAAGAATCTTCGACACTGGACTCATTTAAAAAAAAATATTATATTTGTTTCTTTGCCACCACATACAACTTTATTTATCCTAACACATATAGAGACAAACAAGCCAAATGATCTATTTAATAGAATGAAATGAATGTTGCTTACTTTGTCCATGGGAAAAATCAAAGAAGTGACTATGAAAATTGTACTTAACTCTAAATATTGGGATGAAAGTCACTTGGAAGTATACATAGATTATTATAAATGAATTTCATAAATACATTAAAGAGATAAAACCTACAAGGTAGGAATGAAAATTTCGAACATGGCAAGTGAGACTTCAACAATATATCAAGTTACACGTGATGGGGATATCTGTGCTTTTTAGTAGCTATCTGTTGTACTACTGGTAATAAGAAAAATTACATAATCTTATTAAGAAAATAAAAGCAAGATGGATTATGTAAAACACAATATAATTAGAATGAAAATACTTTAAAAAACTAAATGGTTTAAATGCCAAAATTGCTCTAGGAGATTAACGCTCAGGCGCCTTCTCTTTTTGAAATGAATGTGAGCCGTCGATCAGTTTCCACTCTGCCATCTAGGCGATCTGGACACTTTAGCGTCCTTGCTAAAGTTTTACCGACCTGCCAATTTTAGAACTCCCCTAGCCATATTTAGCAATGAAACAAATTTCTCACAAAGTGGCTTTCTCGCTAATTCCCTGTTGACCCAATATTAATATAATATTATCATTAACTAATTCGGGAATTCAGGACTCCAACTCTTTGGGGTTCCGGGCTTTGGAGGAACTGTGTTTGTTTTGGAAGGAAAACTCTCGGAGTGACATTCTCCCGGAGTCATGTAGCACCCTAACGTCTTATGCCTGGTGTGTCACACAATGCCACGTGTCATTTTCTGCATGGATACCACCTGTACTCCCTGATGCTTGCCACGTGTCGGCAACAATTTCCATGTGTCCCCGGTACTTCGGGCTTCTCATTCTCCCACATTGCCCCATACCTGTGCATTTATTTCCATTCCAACCAGGCATGGACTATGCTGCCATGCAACACTTTATAACTCATAATTAACATACTTCGTAAATGGGTAGTCGCCTTCCGTATTGCAGCATTTACTCTGTGCGTTCCACGCTTTGTTCAATGACTGATTTTGTATACAAATAATAATTTCCTCCTTGTTATGGATTACAATATAATCCATTCCGAAGATGGTAATGCATGCCAAATCCCTCATGCACCTCCTCACTTCCTGCACCTCGAACCTTCGACCCCATCGCCCTACCTCTTATTCCTCTCTTTCATTCTCTAGGCATTCACATACAAATACAAAGACAAATGCATCCGAATGGCAGGGACTTCCGGGATGGAGAAGAAGCAGAGTGAATGAGAACCGCAGGTGGGGTGTTAAAGGTCCAGAGGAGGCTGCCGAGCTCCCACTTCCCACTGCACACCACAAGAAGAATTATGAGAACGAGAATGAGAATACATGTTCTTCCCTTGCCGAGTGGGGAGCCCTGGTTCTCTCCACTGCGGATCCTGCTCACAAGGCCCGTCTCTCCCACTACGCATATAAACAGTGGTGCAATGGAAAAATCCCCATCGGAGCAACCAAGCCCCCCGAGAAGCCCGCCCGCCCAGACAAACCAGAGCTGGTACGTATATATGCATTTCTTTTCCTTCTTGTCTTCACATTTTTATAAGTTTATTACTCTGAGATAAGTGAGATTCATTCGACAGTGAATTGAGTGCGACACTAACTTACCCAATTAAACCCGGGTCTGATATGCACTTTGAAGTTGTGAAAGCTCAAGGATGCACATCTCGACTTCACACCTTGATGCGCATATAAGACCCGGGTTTTGGTTTAGATGGGTTTCGGTTAGTAGCATTCTTGGCGTGGATAATTTGTAGCAGCAGCAAGAATCTTATTTTCTTAATTTATGTCCATCCCAGTGAGTGGATAATTTGTAGCAGCAGCAAGAATCTTATATTTGTAATTTTTATTTCTCCACTGGTATCATCATCATCAAGCACTTCAAGAAACATTACCCTAATGGTTGCACTGCAAAGAACAAACTCCCTTCCAAGTCTTACTAGTATCTATTCCATCAAGAGACTTGCATCAGTCTCATTCCTTTGAAACTTATGTAATGTTGGTGGGGCAGACCATGCCCAGGAGATAATCTTGGTGGGTATCTTAACATTCCATCTACCTCATCATGAAACAGCACCTTTTTTGATTTTTCCGTGAAAAAAAAACGCTTAGGTGCTTCAGCGCATCATCAGCAGACTCTAAAAATGTCCATAATGTTCAAGACTAGCAAACAGCTTATCAAAAAGATGACAAAACATCCAAAGATATATCATAAGGATATGACCATCTCTGACAAAAGCAAGAAATGAGGCTACATGTCTGACAGTTTAAGCTTACAAATAAAAAAAATTGCTCTCCCTGTGAGAGAGCAGCTCACCACCAGAGAACTCATCCTGAAAAGGCAGATTAACTTCCAATTTGAGAGCTGCTTTTGATAAGGAATAAGCTTTGACGTTATACTTCCTAAAGACATGTCGAAAGCTGATGAACTGGAAGATAGCAGATGCAGATTTTAATTTCTGACCAAGATTCAGCAACTCCAGATTGTCTATGGACTCAGCATCAGTCATGTTGAAATTAGTGCAGCTGCAAGAGCCATTCTCCTGGAGGATGGCATAAGACCCTAGTTGTGGACTAGGGCCCCCAACACACTCCTGGGGTTTCTTGGTATGAGACCAAGCAGTGAGAGCCATGGCAAAAGACCCTTGTGAGGGCCCCTAGTAGATGACTGGGGTTCTTGGTTTTGGACCAAGCAGTAAGACCCTAGATGTGTTCTAGGGCCTCTGGATGTGTTCGAGGAAATCCTTGCTCGGTGCTTGGATTGATCCTTGGATGTGTTCCTTGGTGGTTGATATAAGTCCCTAGATGTGTCTAGGGCCCCTGGATGTGTTCCAGGGAACCCTTGCTTAATGCATCGATTGATCCTTGGTCTTGTACCATGGTGGATAAGACCCTAGATGTGTTCTGGGGCAACCTGGTCTTTGACCAAGTAGATCTTAGTGTAATACCAAGATGTGTTGATGTGTGATCCTCTTCTTTTCTCTCAGGATGGTCCATGAGACCTAGGAGTGTCTATGAAGATGGACATGACCACATTGTCGATGTACCCCCTTATGCAGTGATGATAAAGTTTATAGGTCACAATGAGACTCATGTGAACATGTTTTGCCATTATGGAACCCCCCTTGACTTTATCTTAATAGGTACCCCCTTGTTGTTTTGCTTTCCCTCTTGGTTTATGTGATTGGGTTTTATTTTATGCTACTGGGGTTTATTTTATGCGATTGGGGTTTTAATTAAATATTAATTGACATATTAATTAATATTTATATTAATTAAATGTCAATAATTAATTATAATCATAAATTCCTAATTACCCTAACCCCTCTCCCTAACTATAAATATAACCCTACCCTATTGCATTTCTACACTCACTCACTCTCTCCTCTCCCTCCTTGCTGCGACTACCTCAGTAACTACTCCTCTTTGATTGGTGCAACCTCTCCTTTGTTTATCAATTTCATTTCTGAGTTTTTTGTGGTGGCTAGAAACTTCTCCTTTAAGGTTGTACTGATGGTTGATGGATGGATTTGCTACTTCTGAACTGTGAGGTGCCTCTTAAAAGCAGTCGGACCTGTTCCAGTGGATGTCGAATCTTCCTTTAAGGCCACAAATGTGTGTATAGGTGCCGTGGGCTACTTTTGGACTCTCTCCTTTGTTGTGTGAGGATTGTGGATCCCTCTTTTGGCTGCCGCGTGGTGTACTACGATCACTGTGTGGGGTTCTTCATCTTGCTGTCCAGTTTTCTGAGTTAAAGGTTTTTGCTGTTTGCTAGTGGAGGTTTTGCTTGCATGTCCAGATCTCGTTCCTGTGCTTAATCACTGTTTATTGGAGGGTTTTTTTGTTGGGGGTATTGCTGTTAAGTCTGGGGTTTTATTGTTGTTTTCTTTCAGGGTTTCCATCCATGGCAAAACTGTCCCACAATCCTCTTTGACAGAGATCAAACCCTAGAGGTTTGATCCATGAACCTAAACTAAAGTCTGAGCATATTTATAGAGGCTTACATCTACACATGTGATAGGTACATCTATCATTGAATCAGGAGGTAAGCTAAAAGTTAATTTTTCACACTCATAAATTTTATTTGCTTCCAGATCTGTTTACATGTCTTCTTCTTTTTGCTCATCTAGTGAATAGAATTTTTTTAAAGCATTTTGTTTTTCACTTTTCCCAAATTCTAACAAGTCATCTAGTCAATGACAAGTTTGGAATCCCCCAAGACTTGCAAGGAGTGGATATTACGTCTTGCGACACATTTAAGAAGTGCAAATAGTGCTTGAAATTCACCTTGATTATTTGTGCCCGAGCCCAAATTTGCTCTACCTGTTACATAATGATCTTTAGAAAAATATAGAATGTATCCAATTCCACAGATTCGATTATGCCCTTGGCAAGCACCATCTAAAATTCCCCAAGCCATACTTTTGTTTATTTCCACCAAGCCTAAATCCCGAACCCGCTTCACCTAGGCTTTCTCCTTATAACAAGATAGCAAAGCCAACGATTTCTGAGCCACTTTGAAAGGGGGGCAAAACTTATCTTCAAACAATCTCACATTACTAGCTAACCATAAGCTCCATGTCACAACAATAGGAAGTAAACGATACTCCTTTAGTGAAGGAACAAAGAAGAAAACATAAAAACAATCAACCACTGAATCCTTGTCTCATAGAGAACCTAGACCGAACTGCAAACTTAGTTCAGACCAAACCTGATAGGTATATGTGTTGAATTTTTTATGATGGCTCAAACACATGTAGTTTATTTCTGTTTTAGCATTAACTTGAACCATAAACACTGCAGCAACAATACACTAGCTGTAGTAAACCAAGATCACAAGAAGAATAACCATGCACAAGACACCATAAATTATCCTAGGAAAACCCTTCTCAACCAAGGGAAAAACCCAACAACCCTTTTGCTATATTGCTAAGAGAAGAACCTCTCTCCACCGAAAATATAGGTGCCAACAAAGGTGGCCCTCAAGACAAAACCTTAGCACACAATAGGGTGCTCTATGACCAAGAAGGATGGCTCCTAGAAAAGAGTGCGCACTTCAGTCCTCCAATTTCAGACCATGCGTTGAGTGAATGAGAGATATGAGTGATCCACAATGGGGATCTAACTCTTATTTATACATGACCTAGCACATCAAATGGATGTGTCTATTGGCACAATAGGGCCGACCTGCACAACTGAATAATATAATTAATCTTTACACAATATTAATTATCTTTACATGGTGGGGCTGACTTGTACCCTTCACAATACAAAATAGGGTTTTACCAAAGTCTTACTCTTTGACAATATAGCAAGGGATCCACACATCCTCTAGTGCTCTGCCACTCCACACATCCTCTAGTGCTCTGCCACTAGGGACATGTCCACCTGTGCTCAGCCACAGGGACGTCACTCTCAACATATCAACTCAACTAAGTCCATAGGAGTATTATTTGGAGAGCCATCTCAAGTCAACTCAACTAAGTCCTTGGATGGTAGGAGAGTTTCTTAGACTTTAGAGGCAGGTACTTGGAGAATTGAGGCTCTTTTCCTTGTACTTGGCCCCAATGCATTGTGTTTTTTGTGGCACTGTGATAGCTTTTCCTAGATCTTATAGATTACCTTTGATCTTTGCTTTTATAGGAGTGGCCTTTGCAATCCCACTATGTATCGCCTTTGATGTGAGCAGTCCCGTTGACCTACTTTTGGACATTTGTTGGACATTAATAAACTTATCTTATCTTATTTATCTTTAACTAATCATCACCTTGTAAGCACCACATCACTACCTAAAAATAGGTGTACTAAAAATAGCAATGACCCCTCCTAAAAATAGGGACCTTAAAATGTCGAGGTGAACTTCAAAGTGCCAAAATAAAACTCATGGAAAAAATTACTGTAAACAACATGCCAAAATATAGACATTGCTTAAAATAACACCGCAATGCATGTAGAGGAAAATAGGCTCCTTCAGCTTGTGTGCCTCCAAGGAACAAAAGTATGCTTTCTTTTTAACCATGCAAGACTTGTAGTCCTTGTTGTTGCACAATTTGTACTTAGATAGAAGAGAAGGTAAAAGGAAAGCAAATTGGCGTAACAAGAGACTATCCTATCACTGTCACCTCAATAGGATGTCTCTTTCTATTTAGGGTGGTAGGCCCAGGGGATACGTCCCCGGTGACCTGGGATTTTGAGAAGGCAAAGTGAAAGTAGTTAGGTAAAGGTCCCCTCTCACAAGTCACCACTGATCATAAAGTTTGGTTTAAATAACCAATGAAGAGATAATATGCCAGAAGTGTACTTGCCTGGAACAAAGCAACATGAAAACTATATATTTGCAAGAGCACTTGTTGGTTAGCACTTCATAAAACCATTGACTTTCTTAAATAAAGCAATCTACTGAATATGGTGAAGTAAACATAAATCTTATAACAACAATGTTTATAGAGCAATACTACACATAAAATGTCTTGAAACTAGCTTCAAAATGACTAAAAAGTAAAAACCATTAACCATTGAAGTCATAACATTAGCATTTGAGAGAAGCACATAAGACGAAGTACAATTCAGCCTTTACAATTGCTTTTATGAGGTTTTAATGCTGCATCTAATGGCTGTAGCTTACTTTAGTAACAACAACAATGTTGTTAGTAGATCAAGCTATTCTAGGGTTAGAAAGTGTTAGTAGTTTGTTTAAAGARTAGGTTTTGAAGGTTGTGTTGATCAATTACTCTTAGTGAGGACTTAGACTAGTGCTTTCTTAGGGAAAATGGARTCAATAAAGTGGCARCAAATGTTGAAGGTAAGGGATGATAATAGGRGAGCCRAAGACAAGAGGGGTYGATAATTGAAGTGTTGGTAAGCCAAGGCTTCAACCACCAAACCCTAGGGGAAAATGACTACTAAGKTGTAGGTAACCCTAGGCCTTAGTAGATTTTCCTCCCTCTTTGACTCAAAGATAAAGTAAATGACGGCTAAGATGAAGCAATAAGTGCTAGGGTGTTGCAATGACAAGGCCCTTAGCAATGGCTTCAAGAAAAAACGGCTTCTTGGCAAAATCTAGTAGGTGAATAGTTATTGAAATAAGGACAATAACATGTGCTTAATCTCCTAGGGTTTTAAGCTAGCAATTTCATAATCTTAGTAAAATGAAAAGTAAAGATACTTTAACCATTCAAAAGAAAGAAGAATCGCATAATTTTACTTACATTCACCAAGAATAATCTAGCATATGCCTAGTTGAAGACTTTCCACCAAGAAAATGCCCAAAAATACCAAGATTATCCTTCCTCCAACAAGTGCGCACTAAATTTCAGTCATAAAACCCTAAGTAGGGTGCAAATTTCAAACCTCACAAGTGTGAGAGAAAGATGATGAAAAATAAGAGGGATTTTCCCCTTATTTATACAATACTAATGACCAGAATTAGGTCAAAATGGCTGACATGGCCAGTTACAAATAATATCCAATTTTTACATTAAATGTCATAACTAAACTCTAAAACAAGCTGCTAGGGTGACATCATGCCCTTTTAGGGTGATGTTAGGCCCTTTTTGGGCAACGTTGGCCTCCTGGAGCAAAACATTAGGCCTTCTTGGGCCTCAGGAACCTGCCACATGTGCCACTTGGCACACAACTGCCTCCAAAACATCCCAAAACGCTGAATAACGTCATGGGTGACCTGGGTGACGTCATGGGCCTTCCAAGGCCTACATCATGGTGGAAAGGGCACAACCCCCTGGGTCCAGGCCTGCCAGGCTGCCCCTGGTGAAACGTCCTCCTCTCTCTCTTGTGCAATCCTCTGATCTGTCTCTGCCCCCTGCTGGGGTCTCAACATCCATTTGGTGGGCTTTTAGCCCCATGGAGGTTCGAACTAATCATCTCCCCATGTGTACCTGTCCATCGAGTGTGACCCTGCAACATCAACAGATACGCCTTCCATGGGCTCATAAGTCACAGGGATCTTAGCAATGCCAATCACATCTAATCATCAAGTTATTAAACATGTGCGTAAAACTCCTTTTACCCGGACAAGTGCTCAAAGACATTATACTAATCTGCAAGCCAATTTTGGAGGGAACACTAAGACGTCCTATTGGGCTAATGCTCATTGGATGTGGGATGTTTTTGGGAGAAGTCAAATCTAGGCCATGTGAGTGGATGAGGTGGTAGGGGATGTCTGGGCAAAGGGTGCAGTGATAGCAGGGAAATGTATGGCTTACATGTGGGTGCCTCTGAAGAGGCTGAGCTGCACCTGTCATGGATGCAAATGTTTCCAAGCCCTTTCATGCCTTTTATCTTTTATTCTTATTTCTTTTTCTTTCAAGAGGCTAGTTAGGGGACACTTCCCTAGCGTGGTGACCAGTGGTGGCAATGTTACCCACAAGCATTTCACGGAAATGAGAAGGCTGGATCGTGATGAGACCCTCTTTCTCTTGGCTATGCCACCAAGAGCCACTACCTTGGCGTGGTGACCAGTTGTTGGTACTGTCATACCGCTACATGCCCATGGACCTGATAGGTTGGCTCGTGATGAGACCCCTTATCCTCTAACTATGTCTTGTTTTATTATTTTTTATGGGTCCCTCTGTTTCTTGCTGAGAAGTTTTTTATTGCTTTCTTGGGGATCCCTGGGCGAAGCATCTCAAGGTTTCATTCTCTTGGCTTTTATATTTTTCCAGCTACTTTTACCCTCTGGGCCTTTAGCCCCTTCTTCCCACAAGGTAAGGTACAACCCTTAGATATTTGGCCAACCCAATGCCCAGACCAGTGTAATGGGATGGATGAGAGGGAAAAAGAGGAAAAGTCGTAAGTATGGTGGGAGTGGACGATGGTCTTTCATGAATCCTCCCAGTGGCAACTCAAACCTTATGGGTATCGGCTTACTAGGGCATCCTGTCATTCCCCCCAAGTGTGGTAAAGTGGAAAAGCATAAGGTCCAAGCACACGTTAGAAGAAAAATGAATCAAATGCACATATTCAAAGGTTTTGAGGATCAGAGTGACAAATACCATGATACCCAAACTCATTACCTCATGGAGCTAGATCCATTTCTGCTGTAGGATCAGGCCGAGGTGATGGATGCTGCTGCTGCTGACAAAGTGGAGGCGCTGAAGAATGAAAGGATGGGCCCTCTAGGTCCATGCTTAAGTTGATCTGGCTCTCAGTACTCCATGTCTAGGACCCGTGGGCCTCGAGACATAATCTCCTTAGTTATCCCTAGGCTAGGAGATAACATCTGGCTCCAACTCGGGGACATGTGCTCTCCGTAGAGCGCATGAGAACCTCAACATCTCTGGCATAACCTGTGACTTGCTTGATCTCAACATAAGACTGCTAGCAATCATTTGGGGTGGTGATATCACCCCCGGCTCATATATATATATATATATATATAGTACAAAAATGAAAACAAGCATATGTACAAATGGAAATACAAACTACTCTAGCATGAAATGCATATAGTATATACAATGAATGCAAATTCCTACCTAATTACCTCTACTTACCTGTTGGCTGAATGCTCGGTGTAATCAAATAACCAGTGAAACCACCCCAACAATGTCTCACAATACCTACCTTTGTGCTTCATCATAAACCAAAACAGTGATAAGTTAAGCACAAAAATAACATGAGTTAGAGGATGTACTATATCATCGGAAATAATAAAGTCTAGCTCATGGAGGCGGGAGGGAGGGACAAAATCATGCCATGTCATACTCTTAGGAGAGTGCTCAATCCATCTCAGAAAGGGATCGTGAAAAGTCAGAGGTCCAATAGATTGACTCAAAGAGTCTGAAGGTTGGCTACCTTGGAAGTTTTCACAATCTGAGGTCTGGGAAGGAAATAGCAAAAACCTAGAAGGTGACTGAGAAGTTCTAAAGGGAAGGTTGAAAGATTGAGATGACATACTTCTTCTTGAGGTATTCAACCTCGCCTTGAACTTGAGGGTTTGCCTTAGAGGAAACTTAATACAAAAGACATACTTCCCAACCACACCTTTAATGACATAGCAAGGTAAAGTAATCGATGGTGGCTGGAGAAAGTTGTCACAAGGATCCTTGTTTGGGCCATTGATGTCCCTACTCCTATCAAGATCTGAGCACAGAGGTGGTTGATAATCTTCTTCATGGAATAAATCCAAGTGCTCAGAGGAGTACTCATCAAAATCCTCAAGGTATGACCGAAAATCATTAGGAGAATGTGGGACTAGGTCAACCCTGGGTGTTTGGAAAGTATCAGTAATTATATTATCTCCTTGTTGCCACTGGTCAAAATCAAGAGCAACCTGTTGTGATAACTGTAAAGGCAATACTTGGAAATGATTCTCAATGTCGTAAATGGGGTCCATATCATAACCAACTACATCCCATTTACGTCTCCCAACATGTATGAACT
>ML806230.1:295288-310130 GCA_009831015.1 Picea engelmannii | reverse complement strand
TGGAGATTTTGAGCAAGGGTTAGGCAAGGAGAACTTGACGAAACTGCTACATTCCATCTATGGTTGTAAGTAATGTTTTGTCCTCATTAATGTAATATGCTTGGCCTATTTCTTTCTAATTTTTGTTTGACATTACATGAATTTGTCTGTAAGTATATAGGTCCACTTTGAACTAATCTCAATACAATAGGAAGTGGTTGTACTTTGTTTGTCTACAAGGATTATCGACGAGCTCAAGATTGGAGTTCAACTCGGAGCATGCAGGGATAAACACCGGTAAAAGTTACGTCTTTCCTCCTTCCTCTTCATGCATTAGTTTGTGTAGGCCTAAAAGGAAGTCAGTGACCATGATAAGCAATTTTTGTCCTAGAGTTAAGAGTCTAGCTCTTTGAGGAGATCTACCTATCTGTAGGAAGATTTTCCTTCAACAACGGTGTGGATACTTGACTAATATTACCTGAATTGGCTCCTCCAGTTGTCACTCCTTATGTAGATGTACTTCATGTTGTCGAACTTCCTTCGAACTTTGGTTGCCTAAACGATGGTGTTCTCTATGGCGTATTGGTCGCACATGGGTTTATGGGTTCCACACTGACATTGATCTGAAAGGAGTGGTTGTCTTCTCCTCTTGTTCTTGGGCCTCTAGTTTTCCTCTCATAGGTGGCACACAAGATTTCCTCAATATGCTCCACAGCTCGGAGATCGTCTACCTCCTCCTCATCGCTCGCCAAGCCCTCCCTTTCGTCTACGGCTCTCTTCTTGGTGTTTATCTTATATTGGTAGGGTGCTCCACTACACGTCATTCCTGATGACGCCAAGATCCACTTCAGCTGGTCATCATCCATTGAGATTAGTTCCAAGGGTTCCTCTTCCTTCTTCTCTTTATCCTACCCTCCTTCCATTCCTCCTTTTTCTGTCAGTGCTTCCCCCCTTCCCCCATGCATGTAGGGAAGTCTAACTATCTGACTCCATTGTCATTACACCTTTTTAATATAGCAATATCTTGATATAAGTATACAAGGATCAAATATACCTCCCTCTGGGTCCTCGTAGAAATTCTTGCTCGGTTGCACTGTATGACTTTGTTGTGTCTACCGCAAACTCTGTGATGAATCTTGCCACAATACTGTCAAGACAAAAGTCTATTGCATGGGTGAATTTGTTGTTCACCTGCTGTAGCTGTTGAATCTGTACTAGATTCTAATCTAGCTGTCGAATCTGGTTCGTCGAGTGATTATCCGTTAATCTTAAGATCCACTCATGTAGTAGATGTGAAAAATCACATAAAAAGATTTCATGTAAATCCGTAAACACGTATTTATCCAGTATTTGTGTGGTGTGATTCTAGGGTTTCTATTGTCTTTGTGTGCAAATTATATCTCTTTAGTTCTCAACCAACCCTCGATTTCTTCTCTCGTGGGGTTCCAAGGTCTCCACATTCCCTTCTAGCAGCTCATTGCTTCTTCGATGGTTCTTTTCCACTCTATCTCATCTACTAAGTCCTATATTGTTCCTCTTAACACAGCAACATAACCATTTGTTGGTTTCTTTTATCGACTCCCTTCTCAAGTTATCTGATTTATTGACCCAGGGTTGTTGTCATTTGGGGTTCTAACAAAGCCTCTAACTATCGGCCCTCCTAGTAAACCAAATGGCAACGCAGCACCCGGAAGGTACTGTGCAGTCTCACCCGAGATAGCTATAGATGGTTGACTGTAAGACTCAGGTGTTTATAGTCTAGGACATAGTAGGGGATAAAGGGTTTCTTGATTAAGGCCCTATTCTATGAACTGTTATTGTAATCTACTTGTTCCTAGGAATCGCATGCATATAACTCAAAATATAAATAGATTCTAGTAATGGATTTGGTTATTCATCAATTATAATCATCTATCGCTGAAAGAAGTTAAATATATACAGGCATTCAACACATTACACAGAGATTACCGTGGTTCACCCCTCCTAGGCTACGTCCACAAAGATCTGGCTCTTGGTTCTTTTATTATGGTAGTTCTTGATTTCCTTGTGCCGCGCGCTTACAGTTATCTGCAAAAGTGGGTAAGATCTATGTGGGGTGAACTAGATTGCATGAGGATCTACAGTCTGTGATCTAATCCTCATATCTACCTTCCCTCATATCTTTTCTTCCTCAACTACTAACAAAACTCAGTTCATACAACTCAAAACCCTTCACGTATCACCGACAACAATACTCGGAACAATCACTCAATGAAAATCGTAATCCTCATAAAAGCTAACATAATATCAACAACAACACCAAAAACACACCCCCCCTATATGATACTTTTGTATCTATATTTCTACATTTTGGGATCTTCAACCACTTACAGAATATTACCAAAACCCTAACCCTTCTTACGCTAGGTTTTTCTCCCATGCATGTGTTGTTCTTCCTCCAACTATCGCTTTCCTCTATGCATGTTTTCTTGCATTCGCTCATGTTGATATTTTTCCAGTTGTCACTTCAGTTTCCTGCACGCTTTCTTTCCCATGATCGTGCTTCTTTCCACTTCAGCTTGGTGCCAACAATGAGTTTAACCCTTCTCCAGCCTATAGATTATAGCAGAAAAAGGTATGCCTCGGGAGATTCATCTCGTTGAGACAATTCTCCTCATTAACTTTTATACTTTTTTCAAGCTAAGGAGACTAAACTCAGAAAAAGGTTGTGAGTCCATAGTTAATATCTTTTCAGACTCCTTAAAATTGAAAATATTGTCGAGTGATCTTGTCTTTGTCACACTCGTTAAAATGGTTTTGAATAGACATATTTTCGGTGCAAGTTTACCCCTTTTTCGAACTGATTAGAATATCTCGGAAAAAGGTACTCCCTCGAGTCTTATTTTATGTTTTTTCAGACTCTCTAAACGTGAAAAAACTACCAAGCTTACCTTATTGGAGCTCATAAAAATTACACTGAAGGGGTCTCATTATGTCTTTCTCAATCGCATTTCAATCTCTACATCTTTGGCCTAATGTCAACTCCATGTTTCTCTCAACTAAACCTTTGAAGCATGCCTTATATGCAATCCTTGTAGCACTTCTTGCCTTTGCAACCTGACACATTGACCCATGGAGGAATTTTCCCCAAGTGTCCTTTTCCTGCACATGTCTCCTTTCTCTAAGCATTAGTATGTTCCTTGCACTTGGAACTAGTATGCTTGCTTGCAACACTCGTTCCTCCTTTGTAATGTATCATTCTTTTATTTTTTTTCAAGATCTCAAAAAATTGAAAAAGACACGAAAAAATCAAGTATTCCAAAAAGAGGGGACACGGAATATGTATTCTTTTTTCAACAACACAAAGAGTCTCCCTTGGACAAAGCACATCCTTTCATTTGTTAATCAAGCATTGGGATCTAGTATGACCTTAGGAAGTTGTTTTTGCTACATAGAGTTGTGTCCTCCTCCATTTGGTTACTCTTCCAAACACATGGAGAGTTTGTGTTGCCTCCTACATCGTGAAATTATGTCAATTTCATGTTGCCAGATTCTGATCATGTTTCGTGATTTTGTCCAAGGGAAGTTTCAACCAACCTAGGTCAACCTTGATGCAGTTTGTCTCTTGAATTTATGAGTCATCTATCCTGAGAGTCCAGTCAAGTCCTGATTCAAAATTGAGGAAGTTCTCTGCCTGATCATCGAGAGCCTCATGTCTTTTCCCGACAAGCCTTCGAAGACCTCAGAGTAGTAATTTATACACTCTCATTGTACTCCTACCTAATTTTTTAAGATCTTGAAGTTGTTTCTCAATCTCTGAAGGCCTCATCTCTAGCCATCGAGCGTCACTAGCTTCTTGAAGATGGATACTATACTTGTATATCTTTAATTAATTTTGAGATGTAGATATGTTGTGTATTTCTCACGGATACACTTTATATAGTTATATGACATGGATATGCAGTGTATTTGATTAGAAACCATGATTTAGTTCATCCCGAACATGGGTATGCTCACCTCAGACAGACAATTATTGTTTTGCAGATGGCACCTCCCAAACTCTAGTCCTGGGCTCACTCGATTTTGTACATTGGTGAAGATATTGTAATGTATTTTGTCCATCAATTGTTCTTCTGACCTCACACATTAGGGGGCATATATTATATCCCTAAAATTCCGTACTCTTTCATACATGGCCTTGGCCCTCTTACTTTCATATTTTTCCAAAGAACTGTTGAGAGGGTCTTCTTAAAAAACCGTTTTTTGGAAGATGTACGCACCATACACCATTACAGCCTATGTACATATGCTTGTTGCACCACTACATCACACGTACATACACATGTTGCACCATTACATCCCGCGTATGGTTGCAAAAGTTGCAAAAAATAAAAAGTTGCAAGGAATTCGTTGAAATTCACGGGCTATTGGAGGTTTCCCAACTAATCCACCTTCTATAGCTTGTCACCCAACTAAATAACCATCCTTTTGGCATATAAAATGAGTTGTTGGGGTCTCATTTCCAATATAAGCATAAGAACAATGAAACTCTGCCCATTTTCACTTCCCCTCCTTGCCCAAGATATTGTTGCCTTTTGTGAGATATTGCCTCAACATACCCTCATCAACCCCTTCTTCCTCCATTCAACCCTTTCCCTTCCATAGAGGTGATCAAAAGGTTCAGAGAAGAATTTCATTCAAGGTGCACTTGGAGCATGGTAAAGAAGAGCCCAGACAAGGTTCACGGAACGGTGGCCGACTCAGATTGTAAGGTACAATCTTTGTCTTATGAATAAAATAATCACATTTTCCTGTCCCAAATGATGGTGTTTTCAGTATTTTTGATTGATTTATACTTGATATTTTACATCTAACCCTAACTTATGGATAGAATAGCATGCTTGTAGTTCTTTGTTTGCCTATCTTTGGATGCAGGTCAGCCTTGGGAGGAGACGTTCAGTCAATGGAACTTCCAAGATTGAGGAGATCATCACCAAACGTGGGATAAAAGGTATGGTTACCCGATCTCTTCTCCATTTTCTTTATTTACATTAGTTTTGGTATGTTTGGGGTAGTATAGATAATTTATTATCTTTTAGATAGTTATTCTCTCTGTCTACATCTTAAACTCGGGTGTAGTTAAAGGGGGGTTTTTCCCGCTAGCACTCACTCAACACGGTCACCCCATGGAATATCATAGTGAGACACTATCAGATGTTGTCTGTAAGTACCTTACTTATGACAAATAAATGCACTCCATTGTGCAAGCTTTCTTCCAGTGGAGACATTGCATTCTTGGGAAGGAGATAGTCATCCACACTTATCATAAGCCACTACAGTTCATGCAAACCCAAGGCAAATTGCAGAATGACCACCATCAGAAGTGGTCTACATACTTACAATAGTTCCACCTCAACATCAAGTATAAAACAAGAAGTACCAATTGAGTTTTTGATTGCCTCAATTGACCTCCAGTCGCCCCATGGATGTTGCACTAACCTTGATGACCACCTCGATCGACTAGTCCCTTGCTCCACCTGAAGTTGACAAAGCCACCTGGTTCATTGAGAAGATCCAACACATCCACCAATAGGTTCAGGATATTTTACAGACATCCAATGCCAAGTACAGGCAATGCCATGATCAACATTGAGTTCCACATAAGTTTAAGGTGGGCGACAAAGTGTGGTTGCACTTGCAGAAAGAACACCTTACAGGGCCCCATTGGAATCTTCTCCCACTCTGTTATGGGTCGTACACCATCACCAAGGTTGTGGGTGACAATGATTTTGAGCTCAACATTCCCCCTTTTCTTGGCCTACACCCCGTATTCAACGTGTCTCTCCTTCGGCCATATTTCCCACCATTATTGGACACCTCATAGATAGCAGAGAAGTTGACACCAACATAGCTCGAAATTGACTACATGCAACATGAATCCAGTGATTAGATTGTGAACACATAGGTTGAGGGCACTAGACAACAAAGGATCCAACTTTATCGAGTTATCAAAGCAGGGCAACTCCTACACCAAGGCAAGTGGCTCACCTAGGGCCAAATTCAGCAGAAATTTCCTCATCTGATGGGGGAACTCAACACAATGGAGACCATTTCTTCCTAAGGGGGGAGGATTGATCCATATGGATTTCAGTGGCCTCCCACCTATTCCAACTGGTTCATTTTATCAGTTTTTCCAACTTGGAATTTTTTTCCTAGTTTTTAGGTCCTTGACTTATGGGGTCATTTTTTAGGCCCTAAACATCATTTTTAGGGTGCACCACAGTTAGACTGTAGATGGAGTTAGATTTTGATGGAAACATGTGTAGTCCTCAGATATACCTTTCCAACGAGATATCTTGTGCCTAAAACAAAGATTGTATGCAAAAGTTATGACCCCAGGAAGTTGATGTACTTGCTTACCCCAACGGGGCCCACATGACTTTTGGCACTTCATCTCCTAAGTTTAGGTTTTTGGATGTCTAGGATTTTGGAATTCATGCTTATTGTAAAAATTTCTTCAGAGACTCAATGTAATAATCTTCTTGTGAATGAGCATAATCGTCACATCTCTTCTCAGAGATAAGCCGCCACCATTCCAGCAAGCTTGCTTTCCGCTGCATTTTACAGTTTCAACTTATTTCTTTATTAAATAGAAACCAGTTTTACTGTATCTCTGTTATTCTATGTTAAAAATATTTTAATAATGTGCATTCATTTTGTTATGCTCATAAAATATAGATCATGTGACCTTTACTCAACCACACATTGTAATGATATTTTTCCTATTGTCCCTCTTGCCCCAAACTTGGGCATCATTTTATGCTTTCTATACTCCACAAACCTTTACAAATAAACACCTATAACTTTATTGAAATGGTACTATTTTCCAATCTAGTATGAAAGTATGTTATGCAATTAAGACTCAATTATAGCATTTTCATCAAACTGCACTAATTCATAGATGAAATAAATGTAATCAGGGCTTTCCATTATTGGTTGTGTTGCAAATTATACATGAGATATTGTTTTCGTCACTTTGAAAATTTCCCACTCTATTTTAAAAATGCATTGCACATATGGTGAGGCATCTTTCAATGCATTTAATGGACTTGCAATTATCGCTATGGTCAACATGGTATACTATAGTCAACCATAGTAAACCGTAGTCAACTATGATCAACCATGGTTAATAAGAGTGGCCTTTGGTCAACTAATGTCAATCATAGTCAACTATAGTCCACTATGGAAAACTATGATCAACTATAGTTAATCTTGGTCAATCATGGTCAACCATATTAAACCATCATTAACCATGGTCAACGATATTTAACTTAGTCAACCAAAGTTAACCATAACAACCATTGTCACCTTGCACGGTGAACCATGGTCAATGATAGCCAACGTGGCCGACTACAGTTAAGCATACTAAAAAAATTCAACCATGGTGAACCATCATCATCCATGGTTATTTATAGTCAATGGTGTTAACCATAATCAGCCATAGTCAACTCTTATCAACCATAATCAATCATTATCATCCATGGCCAATATAGTCAACCATAACCATAACCATAACCATAGTCAACCATTATAATCCATGGCCAATATAGTCAACCATATTCACCATGGTCACATTAATTCAACTACAATGAAATTGATCAACCATAATCAAAATTACTATATATATAATTAAAATTGAACTCCAATGCACAAATCTATAAACCCTTCACACTAAAGTACTCAAGTAACTATCCTCCACCCTTTTTCACTAATAATGCTTATCTTTGTATATCAACAACCTTTGATTGTTTGTTTTAGGATTGTACATTAACAACTTTGATTATGTGTTTGTATTGATAACATTATTATAAAAACAAGGAAAAATATAGATAATGTTTTTCATTGAATAAAAAAAGATAAAGTGTGAAAACCAATAATGATTATCAATACCCAGCAGGTGTGGAATTTCAAATTTATCCCTCCTGTCAAGTGAAAATTTGATGACGATCATTCATTTTTCATGCCCCACATTTTACGTTTTACGTAGATTCATGAGTGTCAAATTTTAAGAAAATACATGAGTTCTAGAATTATATACTTGGTTAAGCCTTTCACTCCATAATCACTAAGAAAGAGGGGAGCAAGAAACCACATCCTGATGTGAGCCTTGTTGGATTACTGAGATCGGGGGTGAATCAGTAATAGAGAAATTTAATCCTTTTTAACCATATAATGCAAGTGTTATATCAGTGTAGCATTATCATCCAATAATTGCAGAGTAAATAAACAATGAACAAATGAGAAATCATACACATACACAGCACACCAGTGTTTTTATGTGGAAACCCAAAGCGAGAGAAAACCACAATGTTTTTTCTTATATGTCTTGAAGAATTACATTCATTGGAAGCACAAACTTCCTTTGTTTTCTAGTTGCAACTAGAAGGAGGCTCCAACCCCCTAGTTTCTCATGCTACAAACTGAGGGAAGCTCCAACTCCCCAATTCTCTGGCTACAACCAGAAGGAGGCTACAACCCCCTAAGTTCTCCAGCTACAACCGAAAGGTGGCTACAACCACTTGTTATTTCCTCGTCCAACCACCCTGAAATATAAATGCCAAATGTAGACAACCTATCACTGTCACTAAATCAACCACTACCACTGTCAACCTGTAACAACCTGTACCAATCAACCTGCACCAAACAACTTGTACAAATAACCTGGACCAACATGTACCATGAATCAACCATGCATTAACTGCACATCAACTATGACTCATCAAGATGCACCAACATCGTCAACTATACACCTCATGTATGTGCCAACTCATCAACTACTTGTCTCAACCATGTACCCAACATGTACCTCAACCATATACTAAAGACATACACCAATATAACCATAAAAAATTCATCACTCTATCCATAAACCAAATATCATAAACCCTTACATCAAACCATGTGCCACAACCTCACTTTTATGTAGCCTCAAGCTAAACCAACAACTTTAGCAACACATCACAACCGGAAGACCAATACCCATATGTCAAATACCAACAACAAAATACCAAATGTATCCCTCAACAAATCTGATATATGCAGCAATACTGAACATCCAATACCATCTCAAGAGATAAACCCTAGCTCAAAAAACATACCTCAAGCAAGATGTGCCATATCTCTCATAAATAGACCCCAACCATGTTGTTGCCGCGATTTTTTTGCCGCACTTTTTCTGCCATGATTTTTCTGCCGCACTTTTTCTACCGCGATTTTTCTGCTGCACTTTTTCTACCGCGATTTTTCTGCCGCGATTTTTCTTCTATGATTTTTCTGTCGCACTTTTTATGTTTCACTTTTTCTGTCGTGATTTTTTTGCTGCGATTTTTCTGTCGCACGTTTTCTGTCACAGTTTTCCTGCCGCACTTTTTCCACCACACTTTTTCTACCACACTTTTCCTGCCGCACTTTTGTTAATTTTTATACCGGGGAAAGTGGTGTTCCTTAGGCTTGGTCTCTTTGACTAGGGAAATGTGACCACCTTAATGTAAACCCATTTTATTTCATAAAGTGAAAATGACCTAGGAAATAAAAGCTAAGTGGGTCTTTTATTTAAGTTGGGTGAATAAAATATTAAAAAGTGATTTTCATGTGCACTTTATTTTCCACCATTGATCTAATTCATTATGAGCCTTTGGATCATGTGGACACCCAAAAGTCAATTTGGGAATATGGAAGGTCAAGAGGGGAAAGAGACCATTAAATGTCTCTCATGAGTCCATTGAGAGAACATACACACACAAGCATTCACTGAAGAAAGAGCGGATTGGAGAGCAGGAAGAAGATCATTTCTATAAATGAGTGGCAAAAATTTCCATGCAAAGGTGGGAATGAAAATCGAGGAAAATACCAACATTTATTACTATCATAACCAATCCGTACAATGTGGATTTTCTACAAAGAAATCGAGGAGAAATCTTCATGAAAATTGAGGCAATCGTACAACATTTATTAAATCTATATGGTTGTATGGATCCATACAAACTGCACAGAAATCGAGATATGTACAGTGTTGTCTGTATAATACAGATCCGTACAACGTACAAATTTTTTGAGTAATCTTGGCTCAGATTTCGAGAAGGTTGATTGACACAGTTTCCAAGAAATTTATGTCTTGGGAAAAGAGAGATAAGTTGTCTCTGCTATGTATTTTATTTTCTGCTTCAAATGTAATTTCCATATGCTTGCAAATTAATAAAAGAAGTTGTCCTCTCAGAAGAACAGGTTTCCCCCATCCTGGGGCTTTTTCCTGGGTCATTTTTGGACCAAGATTTCATGTGTATTGTGGTTATTTATTCCTGAGTTATTTCTGCATTTAATTTCTGGTCAACGAAGTTGTCTCTTGTGTTTCAAATTCAGCAATTTCATTTCCGGAATTTAATAAATGTTATAAGATGATTTTTTTGTTCATGGGTTGGGCATTAAACTATGGGAGTGATAAGGAGTGATTGAAACCTGATTGGGGACATCAAATTTATTCATGGTATCAAAGCTTTGGTGACGGGAACAACTCGAAAGTGAGTTATTAACACTCGGAAATTTTATATCAGCAGTAAAATTTTGTGGGCAGACTTGTTGAGTGGAGGTTTGGGCTTGTTTTCTTCAACAATATGGCTACAATTTTGAGGTGGGAGGATAGGCTAGAAGGGGCAGGAAATTTATGTCCATGGAAGGCAAGCATCATTTTACTTTTCCAAGAAAATGAACTTTGAGACATTGTTGAAAGTACTTCCATGAAGCATGTTGTAGTACCCATAGATGCAACAACATTAGTAGCCTTCAATAAAAGGATGTTAAGGCGAAAAGGTTCATTCTTGATGCCATAAAAGACCATGTAGTTCCACATGTCAGCAGTAAAGGGCATGCATATCATATGTGGGAGGATTTGACTTGCATGTATCAAAGCACAAATGAGAACAGGAAGATGGTGTTGAGGGAAAAGATGAAAAGTATCAAGATGGCCAAGAGTGAAGGAGTTACTTCATACCTTACTCAAATCACACAAGTAAGGGATGAGTTGTCAGTAGCAGGGGAGGCAATGGGAGAATCCAAGCTTGTTCGAACAAGCTTGAATGGTGTGTCAAAACCATGGGCTATGTTTGTTCATGCGATGGTGGGGCGTGAGAAATTGCCTTCCTGGGAAAGGCTTTAGGACGATTTCATTCAGGAGGAGACCCAGAGAGGCTATCTAGAGGGAAACTCATCTAGTGTTAAGGGGGAGGAGGAGAATGTGGCTCTTTCAGCCAAATGGAAGAAGGGGAAGCCTAAGACTCAATGACCCACAGGTTCAGATAAGCAGCAGGGAAAACCAAAGAAAAAAGGGGAGAAAGACCTTAGCAAAGTAAAATGTTGGTGCTTCCATATCATGGGACACTATGCAATGACATGTCCTGAGAGGAAAAGATGAAGACACAAAACATGGCAGCTTCAACTGAGGTGGATGATTTCTCTTCAAGATTTGATCAGGACTTTGCCTTTATGGTAGAGAAGTCAAGTAGCTCAGTATCTCTTACACTGTGGTATATTGACAATGGTGCTTCTTTCCCCATGACATGTGTTCATGAGCAGTTTATAGAGCTTAGACAACAGACTCATGAACTAGACATCGTTTTAGGAGACAATTGAGATGTGAGCATTGTTGGGATTGGCACAATGGATTTTCAGAGGGAGTATTTACATCATTTGAAGTTGCTAGAAGTATTGTATGTTCCAAGCCTTAAGAAGAATCTTGTTTCAGTTTCTTGTACTCCTTTATCCAAATGGAGGTAACATTTCAGAGGCAAAATTCATTGGAGTTTGATACGGGAGGATGTACAGGATGATATGGGAGGCATTAGGGGAATTTTTGTGCACGACCAACAACAAATATTTATGTGAGCTATGGCGCAAGAGGATGGGGAATTTGCATCATGGAGCTCTGAGGATTGCTAGGGAAATCACCACAGGTATCCCAGAGTTTAGCATTGAGCATGATGATGTTTGTAGGGGGTGTTCTTTGGGCAAGTACACCAAGGATCCATTTTGTAACACCCCAGGTTTTTGAACCCCCATTTTAAATAATGTATTGTTACAATGCTGAGAGGCTAGAGTGCCCAAACAATTATTGATGGGCCAATATGCCCAAGAAATGTAATGTTTTGATCATTAATAATAATAAATACATTGTTGGTTGTTAGATAGACAAGGACTAGAGTTATAGGGGGTCATGATTCCACAAGAGAGGGAGCTTGAGGGACTAAGTGTTTATTCCTACTTTTTTCTTAATACCCTTTTTGTCTAAAGGAGGGGATCGGTTACGTGAACTTCTTGGGGAAGGCCAGGAGGTTCTTGTTTTCCCCATGAGGTTACTTAAACCCACCTATGGTCTGATGGGGGAGTTGGAATGATGACTTGTTTGTTGTTTTAATGTTCCCTCACTCATTATTCCCTTGCACACTCCCATGCACACCCCCTGACTCGTCCATTGATTCATCATCACCTATGTCTTGGCTTGGAAAAGTAAACGAAGATGCTAAAGAAATTAGCAATGAGATAATTGGTTATAGTGGTCGCTAGTGTGATCCAACCATGACCTAGGGCCTGCATGTTTGAAATGCATTGGCATGTGCCCTGGTTTGCTCACAACTGTGAGTCCTGAGAGTTCCAGCATTGAGATTCTGGACTAGTTGTGCTGGAAGCCCTGGAAGGAAGGAGAAGGACTGCCTGAGGGAATGCATGACAGAGAAGGGTGGAGGTCCATTCTCTCAGGTGGCACAGGTTGGGTAGAAGAGAGATGGGTACTTAGATTGTTGTGGGTGTCAGGAAACCTATGAGAGCCTGATAGCTGACTGGTTTCGGAACCCAATTACACTCTAGAACCGTCCTTATGGATTCATAGCCCTTGTCAGGGGGTGACACTACTATTGGGATTTAGAGTAGCGGTGTCTATGGTTGGGTGCAATGTCCTTGGTCTGTAGCTCGTCAGTGTCGTCTTTCATAAAGATAAGTGTTCTCTGTCATGATATTACTATTTGTGTATGAATGTATTCCACTGTGTAGTTTAATTGTCATTTACATGTATATGAATGTATTTCCGCTGTGTATATTTAATTATCGTTTAACATAATCTTTAGATCTTCCATGCTTGCTGGATATTGTTGTGCATGTCATTAAATCTGTTATCTTATGCATCCTTAATAAGTAAATAAGGTTAGCATGCGAAATAATTCCAAGGGCGGGCTTGCAAGTAGTGTACCTGACCTGTGGGTGTCTGGATATGTTATAGATTGGTATCAAAGCTTCTGGTTGAAGCACTGGGTCGATATGGGCCAGATCTGCTGGTCTAAATCTCATGGTTGAGATTGAACTCTGACCGTGAAGTTGAAAAGCTCAGGAGGAATGGTGTTGTAGATGCTAGGGAGGAGATAGAATGTCATAGAACCTCTATGAGGGTTCGAAGGATCGTGAATTCTCCTTTTTAATTCAGGAAAGATCACCACGGTAGGATCGGAGAGATCTGGGATTGTTGGATCAGAGGATAGGTAAACAAGGGTCGTTCGATGAAAAGGAAGCAAGATTAAGGTCACAACTGTCGGACCCCATTGCAGAGAGAGATCAACGGCTAGCAAGAATTGTGGGGAATCGAGTTGCAAGGGAGATAATTTCCCAAGGCAGTCCTGCAATCCAAACCATAGTTTCCCTGGGGGGTTACATCTCAGCATCACGAGAATTGTGGGGCGAAAAGTAGGTGACTCCAAACCACCAATGCATGCCCCCGCAAATTGAAATTCATGCAATGATGTGACAGGTAGGGCTCAAACATAGAAACTCTGAATAGCCCAAGTAGTTGGGGACCGTTGATCCATAGGAGGACACGCATCAATCGATCGTGTGCTCCAAGTGAAAGCACTCTGGGAAAGATCAAGCAAGGAGAAGTTGGGATTTGAGACTCCCGAAGCCTGGAGAGATAGAGACCCAAAGTAAACGTCGGTTGTCAGATCGTCTGAATTAGATCTTAATCATCGATAGCCTAGAGGTTACATGTCAGCAGGTTAGTAACTATGGAGGAATCCATTCGAGAGATTTTCAGTTGAGGTTTGAGACTCCAAAATCCCAGAGAGCCAGCGAAAACCTCAACCATCTGATCATCCGAGAAGATCTTAGCCATTGATCTATTGAGAGACACGCGTCACCAGATCCATGACTTAGGATAAAATCCAATGGGGCCAAATAAGTTTGAAATTTGAGATTTTCGGAGTCTGGAGTCTCGAAGGAATCGTGGCCATCGATCTGCAGGGGACACGTGTCAAAAGATCATGAACTTCGGATAAAAATATTTTCAAGGAAAAAGGTTGAAGTTTGAGATCTCCGAACTCCGAAGCCCTCAAGAAATCATACCTGTCAGATTCAGGAGGAAACGTGGAGCAGATCCATGGACTCTGGGTAAAGACCCGAAGTGAAGTATGGTCGTCTGATCCAGGAGGACACGTGGCGACAGATTAGCGAGTTCGGGAATTCAGAGTTCGAGAGAATTAGAAGTGTGCTAGTTTAAAAACTCTCGAAGCCTGAAGATTTGAAGTGATAAGGCATGATGACATCACCAGGGATGACGTGGACACATGGGATGTGTTCCATGTGTCAGTAATTTTTGGGCATTTGGAACATTGAAAAGTCGATTAGAACGTGACCCAACTGATTGGGCCACATGTTCGCTTCCAACATTTTTCTACGTGGCGACAGATCGTGTGTTGGATTACTGAGAAGGGGGGTGAATCAGTAATAGAGCAATTTAACCATATAATCCAAGTGTTATATCAATGAAGCATTATTATCCAATAACTGCAGA
>ML806230.1:227973-244594 GCA_009831015.1 Picea engelmannii | reverse complement strand
TACTACAACCTGTTTTTTGCTCATCCAACTTATTGCTCCTTCAAACAGGTTAAACACATACCCTCTTGTAGATCTCCTACGATCCATATCTTCATCCCAGTCTGCATCCACAAAGCCATGTATATACACTACTCTATCCAATTCCAGTCTTCCTTGGTAGAACAATCCATAGCTAACAGTGCCACACAAATCCCCGAAAACCTTTTTTACTGTTGTCCAATGCTCCTTTCCTAGTGTTGACATATACCTGCTCAAAACTCCCACTGCATGTGAAATGTTCGATCTAGTAAAGACCATTGCATACATCAAACTACCAACTGCACTCGCATATGGAACACGAGACATATCCTCCTCCTATTCCTGTGTCTTGGGACACTGATCCAGAAATAACTTTACACCAACAAGAATAAAAACCTTGACCGATTTACATTTTTGCATATTAAACCTCTGCAATATTGTCTCAACATATTTTCTCTGATTTAACCATAGTTTCATCTTTTTTCGATCTTTTTTAATTTCCATGCCCAAAATGAAATTTGAAGCATCAATATCCTTCATGTCAAATTTAGAGGACAACTGAGTTTTCACATCATGGATAATCTCCTTGTTGTTTCCTATCAGCAACATGTCATCCACATACAAGACCAAATAAATCAAATGATCACCAATTAATTTAAAATACACACAGTGATCCTCTTTGCTTCTTGTGAATCCAAGTCCCAGTATATAAGTATCAAATTTTTGATACCACATCCTTGGTGATTGTTTTAAACTATACAAGGACTTTTTCAGCTTGCATACCAACTCTTTCTTTCCCTTCACAGCATAACCTTCTGATTGTTTCATATAGATTTATTCTTCCAGATCCCCATGTAGGAATTTTGTCTTCACATCCATTTGTTCTACTTCAAAATCAAATGCGGAAACAACAAATAACATAAATCTTATAGAGGTTAACTTGAGAACAAGTGAAAAAATCTCACCAAAATCAATTCCCTCAACCTGGGAATAACCTTTTGCTACTAAACGAGCTTTGCATTTCTCCACTTTTCCTTCTGCATTAAGCTTCTTTTTAAATACCTATTTTCTTCCAATGAGATTTCTTCCAGTTGGCAACTGTACTAGATCCCAAGCCTCATTCTTATCAAAGGCTGTTATTTCTTCATCCATGGTCTTTTTCCAGAGATTTCCATCCTATGAATCCTCTGCCTCTCTGACAGTTCTAGGATCGTCATTAGTAATATACAAAGAAAAAATTGAACGGAAAACAGAGGGAGTATACCTTTTTGGTAGCCTTCTTTCTCGAACCGATCTCCTCAATACTAGAGTATGAGGATCTTATTATTCTGATTTTTGTTCTTTTGTAGAGTCTGATTCATCATCCTTTAAATCAAACTCTATTTTCTTTGGTTCTTTCTTACTTGGTAGGGTTGTTTGTTTAACAACATCCTTCATATCTTTAAATACCACATCTCGACTCTACATTACCTTCTTAGTTTCTGGGTTCCAAAGCTTACAAACTTTGAGACCATATTTATATCCAATAAAGATACACTTTTCATCCTTCTTATCTAGATTACTCTTGTTTTCTTTTGAAACATGAACATATGCATCACAACTAGATATATTGAGATGTGTGAGAGAAGGTTTCTTACCAGTCCATACCTCTTGTGGAGTTTTGTCATCCAGTGCTAATGAGGGTGATATGTTGCCCAGGTAACATGCAATACCCATTGCCTCTACCCAAAATTCTTGCCCCAACCTGACACCACTGAGCATGCACCTTGATTTTTCCATCAGCATCCTGTTCATTCTTTCTGCAACTCCATTCTGTTCAGGTATATATGGAGTAGTCTTCTGCCTTGCTATATCACTCTTCTTACAGAATTATTCAAATTCATTCTCGCAGAACTCTCTGCCATTATATGTCCTCAACACCTTAATTATTTTCTCTATTTGATTCTCAACAAGAGCCTTAAACTCTTTAAACCTGTCAAAGACTTCATATTTATTCCTGAGGAAATATATCTAAGTATTTCTCGAGAAGTCATCTATAAATGAGAGATAGTACACAGATTTTCTCAATGATGGGACTGACACAGGTCCAAAAACATCACTGTGAACTAGCTGTAAAATTCCTTCTGGCCTCATTGCACCAGAAGGGAATCTTACCCGATTCTGCTTTCCATATACACAATGTTCATAGAAATCAAAATCTAGAGAACAATTATACATACCTTATGTTGGAACACATACAATTCTAAACTTTTGAGATTTATACTTTTCACCTCATGAAAATATAATTTTTACTCAAAAAAAAACGGAAAATTGGTAAATGGCATTTTATTTTTATATCAAATTCATTTGTTGGTTGGTTAAAAATAAGGCGCACATGATATCCTTCATTGATGAGTTTTTCCTTTTGATCGAATGATCCTAATACCTCTGGAGTTCTAGAGCCGCCTGAATTTTAAAGAGGCAAATCTCTAACAGTCGCTTCGAAGGTTTCAACAAGTCTTAACAATAAAAAATCTGAAACTCCAAAACCCAAAGGTGTCTACTCGCAACTTTTCCTAAACCTTCTAAAGGAACAAGTTGTAGGACACGTGTACCTTTTGAGTCTTTCCTGGGATTACATGTGGCACCCATTTCTGAAATTTTCATTGAAGGATTCACATGATTCCAAGTAACACGTGGCACCCCCCTTTTCTCGACACGTCATCCAAAGTTATGTCATCTATAATACGTCACTACGGGAGATGATCCTTCAAGAATTTAGCAAAGAGTGAATTCATGAATCACCTAAATATCAAAATTTTGAAATACTTTAAATTAAATACAATTAATTAATACGTAAAATCAATTACTAGATAATTAATTTGCTTCGCAGTTTTGAGTTTCGGGAAGTTCCTCTCGAGATAAATTAAAAGTCCTCGAAGTCCGAACTACCAAAACACTAGAAGTTAACACACATTTTAAACATGATTAATTAAGGTTTTAAAAACAACTATCCAGAGATTAACCTTTCCATGGATTTGGGAGGTTCCTACTCTGACATATCTAAAACTCCCGAACGCGAACGGTCTAAATATGGATGAAATTTATGATTAATTAAGGATAATTATTCAAACGTGGATTGTCGATCGCCAGGTAAACATCTCCATTAACATTAATAAATTATGCGTCAGTGAAATTATACGAAAATCAATGAATCTTGTGTGAATAAAAGCACTTCGATTTCGAATTCATTTTCACCTTTCGCAATTAACAAGTTTTATTTGTTTGAAAAACTCATGGATTTTCTCTGCAACATGTAACCTCACTCTATTTCCTTAGAAATTATGGAACCACGAAAAATGAAGAAAAATCTTGATGTGGCCGACAAAGATTCAAATCCAAATGCAGACATTCTGTCTAATACCACTCCACGAGCCACAAACACTGTTAAAACTTGGGCACATGTTTCTGAGATCCTGGAGCGTGAAATCATCAACTTCCCAGAGGATTCCACCGAAGAATACGATGAATCCTATGTAGCTAAAATCAGACACATAGCACAATCAGAGCTGCACAAGATAGAGGCACGACCGAGGCTCATGCCTTATAATGACATGATAAGTTGGGCCTTGGAACATGTTGACGTCTAGACCAGGATCATCATCAACCATCAATGGGTTGTCATCGGCTCTTTCCGACCGGAACATCTGCAAATAATGTATAAAATCTCTCCTAATCCTAAATATACTTACAATGTCGCATTCCTTCTGGAGTTCGAGAAAAAGGAACGCGTCCAATACGCCAGAAATTGTCATGATATAATCAGGTCTTGGTGGGGGCACCCTGAGAAATTCAGAACCGAAACTCATGGTATATATGCCACAACATCTTTGGACGCTCATATGGTGTATGTATCCATGATGCTATGTGGTCTGTTTAGAAAGAAGAGCCCTACTCATTTCTCGGTGGAATGGGTATCTGTCATGAATGAGGTAGCCGAGGGTTACACTTTCAATTGGGCCAAAATGCTTTTAGATAACTTGGCCAATGGAATTGCCGAATATAAAATAGAGAAATTAAAAGGACAACCTACCCCCTTTTACATGTTGACATATATCATGGACACCATCTGTTTCATTACACCTTTCCCCTTGATGAACTGGAATTGGACTCCGACCAGTTCTGAACCCATTCATTTCTATTATTCCAAGCTATGGGAAGAGAAAGCCAAGGATTTATTTTATGAAATTTATCACAATGTTGTGGTTCCTGTTCATATAGCCCTGTATGGCCACCCACCTCCCCGTATTTCAGACAAGATTATGGGAAACTTGGGTAAGCTAGTAGATTGGTTTATTGAGGAGAACTTCTCCTACATCAGGGTTTTTGGGTGCTCGGTTCCTCATCATGCTCTCCCGCGATTTTTACCTCACAAGATGGTATGCATAGTAGTGGCTTACCATACAGTGACATGAGACATTAGAAAGGCATTGAAGGCAGCTCAAAAAAAGGTTTGTCCGACTTTCCCTATTTAGGTTGGCATGTTTTCATTATTGGATTTCGGTCACTCCAAAGTTGAGGTTGTAGCCCTGAAGGATGTCAAATTGGTTGACATCGAGTTCAAGAGACACGATCCACATAAGATAGTGGAAAACCGCCTAGCCCAATTCAACATGAAGCGGTATATGCACGAGAACTCCCCGTATGAAAAAATATTCAGGGGAGTTAGATCTTATGAGAAAGTTCAAGGCAGATTCTAAACCCTACCCCCAGATCAACAAGTTGGTTTTTTTAGATTTCAAAGGCACAAATGGAACAATTTGCCAAAGGTACTACAAGGAGAGTCAATAGCCACTCCCCCTTCACAAAATTCCATACCTACAGGTTCTAAATCAAGACACTCTGGTAAGAACAAAGTTGAGGAAACCCTGAATATCTCAGAGGTGTTAACACAGAAATTAGAAGCCGCATTGTCAGGCTAGCTAAGACCCCATGCACTAGCTCAACTCAAATATTTCCTAAAGCAGAGACAAGATGTGCCCCCTTCATCACCAACTACTCCTGTTGGTACCTCGAATACAACATAATAACAATAGTCCACATAGATTTGTACTCCCATTACATTGCTAACCCCTATACAATACAGCTTTGGAAATTCAAATTGCAAAATTGTTTTTATAAGTGATCTTACCCCCATCTCACTCGAAGAGATGCCTCCTTCGGATTTCTTTTTCAGTAAGAAATGGAAAGTCGTCGTGAAGAGGGAGTCACACCAGAAAGATGGAAGGACAATTAAAAAACAGAGAATGGTGTATGATGGGAATGATCGAGATGATTCAGAATTTGCAAAGGAAGTTGCAGGTTCCTTAGCTGCTTTTGCCACTGCCAATCAATGGTCTGTGGAAAATTTGACCAGACAACTGCGACAAAAGTGCATGTTGGTAGAGCACTTGTAGAATCAGATACATACCACTGAGAAGACTATCGGGAACAAGATGAGTCAAGACTTCAAGCAAATTAGAGCTCATGATTGAAAACAAATTCAACATCTTCAGGCCAACCTTGAGGAGTTCCATAAGAGTTCACAAATCAACCACAGTCTGGTCACTCAACGTTATGAATTGATAAAACAATTGCAAGTTAGATTGTGCTTGACTGAAGGTACCTCAATAGACATCTCGACCTTCCAATCTCAAGCATTGGAAATAAACGAGAAGCTGAAATTTGTCCAACAAGACCTTTATCTAAAGTTTGATTCCATCCAAAAGTGCTATCAGGTAGTATACCTCTCTCTAAAAGACATTTATGTCAAGGAAAAAGAATCTCGCTCGGCTCGTTCTAAATTTCAGGAAGTCCTCATATTGATGCAGAAAGAAAATGTCCCTGATTTCCCTTTTCTTTCTCATTCTGAACAATTAAAGGGTGAGATGGCTCTAAAGGTATGGGAAGCAAATCTAGAAGAGGGAAAAAGATTTTCCAGAGTGGTAAAAGAAGCTTGTTTAGAAGTGTTGTCATCATTAAACAAAGGGATGATTGATCTTGAGGGGAGTAATATCTCAGAATCCATGGGGAAAATTGATATAGAAATGAACCAATAGAATTCCAGAAAGAGAAAAGAAGAAACTTTGGCAGCCATTCAAGAAATGAGCCAGATCGATCTTCTTAAAATCAATAAATGGCTAGTGAATCCAACCTCACAGTTCCAGGCCACAACTCAAGAAGTGAAAAGGATCCAATAAATGTTGCCTCAGATAGAAAGGAAATTATTCACTTTCGAGGTAAATGAAAAAATTGAGCCCTCAAGGTTCGTGGTGGAATTGTTGGATAGATGCAACCAATGTATTGAACATGGAAAATCATGCATAGCTGGGAGCAAGTAAGAAAACGTGCACAATGCCCTTTCCTTTTTCCCTCTCTACCTTTCACCTTACAACAACCACTTATATCATTCACCCGCATTCAAATCTACACTTATCCCCACTTCATCATCATACACTTGTTCCATTATCATTCTTTCCATAGACGGTTACTTTTTCCTGTGCCCGTTATCCATTCCTTGACGAGTCATGCAGTTTTGTTCAGCTGATTATCCTTTGCCCCTGATCTCAATTGTGATTCATTGGATTGTTGAACATATCTGGAGGGACAGATGGAAACAAAACCAAAATGACAAAACCAATTCAACCTAAAGGACTAAGAAAAATAAGTGTTTCTCCCAGCAGATGAAAAGATAGAGGAGAACGCCAACGAAGCACATCAAATTTTACACACTATTGTTTTATTCAGATATATGTTATTTTAATTAAATATTGTAAGAAGTCAAACCATTTTGAGTTATGACAGATTTTGTATAAGTACAAAGATTCAAGATCTATTCAAGGCTACTTCTTGCCGGATGTAATAGAGAAACTCTCATTTTTTAGTATTAATACAACTTACAAGTGCATACAAAGATTCTAATTTTCGTTCAGTTTGAGTTATGGGTTTCCTCTATATTTTCAATTCTTTGAATTTCTTTATGTAATTCCTTGAAAAGCGATTGATTACAATTTGGTATTACAACTATTGTGATCATATTAAACCAACAATTCATTAAGTAAGTAGTTTTTCCTCTGTATTTAATGTGAGTAAAACAAGACTTGCAAGCTATGTGAATTACTGCATTTCATATCATGTTCAAGGGTGCACACTTTACTTTTATTCCGCTACAAACAAGGTGAGACTCATCTGCAATTGATGCCTATATTTGTTTAACAATTTTTGTAACAACGCCTTGAACCATACCTTTACCCTATATTAGTCGAAGACCCTTCTCTCTGATATGTCCCAGTCTTTGATGCCACAACATAACCTTTTTCTCCAAAGACTATATGAGTTATTTGTTCTTCAACTCCAATATTAGGAACAATGGAAATATTACACCCATCACTAATAGTGCTTCCTTTCAGCTTATACAGAGTTCCAAACTGAACTCCCTTTAGCAACACCATTTCTCCTCGAACTATCCTCCAGGTTTCCTATTCAAATATTGTTTTTACCCCTACATCGTCCATTTTTCTTACAGAAATCAAATTTCTGGCCAAACCTGGGATGTGCAGAACACCAAGCAGTGTTCTAATCCTTCCATCTACGAGCCTCAACTTGACTTCTCCTCGTCCTATGATTCTGGTTGTCAAATCATCACCCAATAATACATTACATCCATCATACCTTTCATATTCACATAACCACTCCCTGTTGAGAGTCATATGAAAGGATTCACCTGATTCAACGAACCATGCCTCATGATCTTCATGTATGCTTGAAGAAGCCAAGTACACATCCCCTCCTTCTTCCTTGTAGGTCTTTTCTTCTGTAGAAAGAGATTCTTCAGATCCCTTCTTTTTCTCAACTTTGGATCTACACTGCTTCTTGTAGTGCCCTTCTTTTTCACATCTCCAACATACCTTTACAAAATTTTCGGGATATTTATATCTAACCTTAGACTTAGATCTCCCACTTGAGAACTTAGATCTATTTCTTTCCTAGGATCATCCTCTTGCAAATAATATGTCTGTGCTCTATCCTTCCATATTCTTATGTTTCATCTCCTCTGACAACAAGGATGAGACCACTTCATCAAACTTCAAGGCAATTGTATTACTACCTATGGCCACAACTAGGCTATCCCACGAGTCTGGTAAAGAACACAGTAAACTGATACACTTATATTCATTTGAAATTTTAATCTCAACAAATACTAAATGACTTACCACAGTATTGGAAGCATTCAAATTCTCTTCCACTAAGTCTCCATCTCTCATCCTCATATTATACAAATTATTTCTCAGGAATAGTTTATTTACTAGGGACTTAGGCTGATACAACTTCCCCAACCTATCCCATAAATCCTTGGTTGTAGCTTCCTTTGACACATTCATTAATACTTAATCTGAGAGACATAGTCGGATTGTGGTCTTTGCCTTCGGATCCAACTTTTTCCGGTCATCTGCTAAAGTTCCTATAGGTGCAGTACCTGGATCTACCGCGATCCATTGATCTCTGTCCACCAACATATATTCCATATTGAGCTTCCACAACTCAAAACTTTTCCCATTAAAATTCTCGATCTCCATTTTCAAATTGATTTCCATTTCTTTTCACCTGAGAAATCAATACCACAGATCTCCCACTGTAACAAGGCTTATCACAGTCTCGAGCCAAACCCTTGACCACAAAGGCATCCCCCTGAAGACAACAAAGCTATGATACCAAATGTAGATTTTAACCTTATGCAATATTTAATGCAAACATATTTTCAGTAAAAGAATAGAAAATATACAATGGAAAATACAAACATTACACAGATATTTTTCCCCTGGAAACACAAACCAGGAAAACCAACATATTCTATCTTCATTCATAGTGATACATTGTTTACAATACAATATACATATAGGATCCAACGACATCCAAAACCCTAACCCAATGACTTGGATTAGTCAATAACCCTAATTCCTTAACTGGAAATAGAAAACCATCGGTAAAAAACCATGTGTCGAAAAATCGCCCAAAAATTAGACACGTTTCTTGAGGGAATTTTTTTTTCTCTAAGTTTTCACATCCTGAGTAATCTCCTTGTTGTTTTCTATTAGCAACATGTCATCTACATACAAGACCAAATAAATCAAATGATCACCAATTAATTTAAAATACACACTATGATCCTCTTTGTTTCTTGTGAAACCAAGTCCCAACATATAAGTATCAAATTTTTGATACCACATCCTTGGTGATTGTTTTAAACCATACATGGAATTTTTCATCTTGCATACCAACGCCTTCTTTCCCTTCACAACAAATCCTTCTAGTTGCTTCATATAGATTTATCCTCCCATATCCCATCTAGGAATGTTTTCTTCACATCCATCTTTTCTACTTCAAAATCAATCGCAATAGCAACATATAACAAAAATATAATAGAAGTTAACTAGGAAACATGAGACAAAATCTCACCAAAATCAATTCCCTCAACTTGGTAATAACCCTTTTCTACTAACCGAGCTTTGTATTTCTCCACTTTCCCTTCGACATTTAGCTTCTTTTTAAATACCCATTTTTTTCCAATGGGATTCCTTCCAGTCGGCAACTCCACTAGATCCCAAGCCTCATTCTTATCCAATGTTGTTATTTTTCAACCATGGCCTTTCACCAGAGTTTTCCATCCTCTGAATCCACTGGTACCCTAGAAGTTCTAGGATCATCATCAGTAATAGACAAAACAAAATTTGAACGAAAATCATATGGAGAATACCTTTCCAGTAGCCTTCTTTCCCACACCAATCTCCTCAATACTAGAGTATGAGGATCTTGTTCTTTTGTAGAGTTAGATTCATCATCCTTTGGCTCAAAATTTATTTTCTCTGGTTCTTTCTTACTTGGTAGGACTTCTTGTTTAACAACATTCTTCATTTCTCTAAATCTCACATATTGGCTATACACAACCTTCTTAGTTTATGGGTTCCAAATCTTATAACCTTTGAGATCATCTTTATACCTAATAAAGATACACTTTTCAACCTTCTTATATAGCTTACTCATGTTTTTCTTTGGAACATGAACATATGTCTCACAAACAGATACCTTGAGATGTGTGAGAGAAGGTTTCCTACCAATCCATACCTCTTATGGATTCTCGTCATCCAATGTTGATGAGGGTGATATGTTGACCAGGTAACATGCAGTACCCACTACCTATGCCCATAATTATTGCCTTAGCCCGACACCAATGAGCATGCACCTTGTTTTTTCCATCAACGTCATGTTCATCATTTCTACAACTCCATTTTGATGAGGTATATATGAATTAGTCTTATTCCAGTGTAGGAGGACAACAACATCGGTTTACAAAGAGATATACACGGGAAATAAACGTTAAAAAAAAAAAGCCAGATATTTGAACTTCTACCGTATATATATGTATAGTTAATTCCAAAGTAGGAACAAGAAGTGGACTCGAAGGTCTCACTGCCCAATGACGACATAAAGCAGTGACACTCATGAATATAAATGTAACACTTTTTAAGATTTTTAAATAAAATAATAGATTACGATCATAATAAATATAGTATTATTAATAATCAATTATAATTTTAATGAAAAAATTAATACTAATAATTAATTTCACTAATGAATATTAATATTATATTATAATGATACTAAATATAGTTATAATAAAAATCAATAATAATTATAATAAAAACATTAATAGGAACAATTAATTTCACTAACTTAATAATCAATTATAATTATCCCCTATTTTTAAAAATGGGGATAAAAACATTCCCTCTAATTATAGGACCATTATGATTAGCCCGATTTTAGCCAAGCTTTATGGAATCATTTTGGAAAAGAAGATTAGCATTTGGCTAGAAAGTCACGGTAAAAGAGCTAAAGGCCAGGTTGGGTTTAGGAGATATCATTCAACTGTGGACCATCTTGTTACCTTTAGGATCATTGCAGAGGAGTTCCGCAATACTAAAACCAATCTTTTTTGTTGTTTTTTTGACTTTAGGAAAGCTTTTGACATGGTTCCTAGGAAAAACCTTTGGAATAGGTTGGAAGAGATAAAAGTGCCTCTTGATTTGAGGGCTGCTGCAATAAGGATGTATGAGAACGTTATTGCTAAGTTTAAAAACACTGAGGGCTGTGTTAGCGTCAAAAGTCACTCTTGGATTGCAGTAGGAGCAGAGCCCGACACCCATCAGTTTAATGTCACGATTTGTTTATAAAATGGATGATCAAATGGAGGCAAAGTCGGGACAACATCGTTTCAATTCTGAAAATAGGCCAGGCATGCATGGGCAAGTGAGGTCTTAGATAAACTTCAAACAATGAGTTGTAATAAGGGTGAGTAGGGGGAAGACTCGTATAAGAAGAGTGCAGGGGTCTGTTATAAACATCAGGTTCCTAACAGACTGTGAGAAGAAACGTCCAAAGGCAAGATCTTCTTACATTCAAACGCAAAAGACCAGAGAAAACAATAATGCAACAACAAATCCTTTATCATAACATAACTGCAACAATTCATGCGAATCATTCGATCATGAACTATCTGGCGTGAGACGAAAACAAAGGTGAAGTAAGAAAACTGTTTGTCATAAAACAAGAAATCTCAGATACAGATGCACAACCAGGGAACTAAAATGGTTGTTAAAACATTACAGTCGGGAGCTCTGCTCTACCATCGATAGATACAAAAATGGAGAAAACGCCTACATATGCTCAAAACAATAACAACAACAAAATCGAGACGTTGCATTAAGAGCTTTGCGTCTGCATGGCTTCTGACAATATGCACCTGCAGTCTCTAGGCGATCGTGCACCTATGGAAAACACAATCGGACTTCTGACAGTTCCGCAGGTGAATTGACGTGCTCTTAATTCGTCGCTGAACTTTCCCATTATGGCGGAGATGATGTCTAACAACCACCAACTACCTTAATAACTACTTCATTGGGATTGAGGATGGCCTGGCCAAATCGGCACCTTTGGGACGTGGAAGACCCTTTGCGCTGCCACCTGGATTAGCTGAACGACCTGATGAATAGGCGTGGAGGCCAGCGTGAAGGGTTGGGCACAGAATGGGAGTGGATGATGAGATGGGAAAGGGACCACACAGACCAGAAGAGGGGAGATGGACAGATGTCGGAGGATGAGGAAGGGGCTAAAGGGATCGAACCTCATCGCATGGTTAGGCGGGGGGACTCTGGAATCCTATGTGCGTCGTTGATCCGGGCGCACGAATATCTGCCATTCAAATTTGCTTGCCGCTTAATCACAAGCGCATTTGCGCCCTCGAAATTATAGTCAATGGGTTTTTCACCCACTCCTTCGCATTCTAACCCCTCTTACCAGAAATGTCGCTAACATTAGGCTCCATGGGGGATAGAGTCGTCCCTGTGATGCTCTAAGAACACTTTTGCAGATTCAATGCCTTGTTGTTGGGCTATGGAGTCACTTATTAAGCTGAAAACAAAAACAATATTTACAAAAAAAACAAAAGAGCCGACTGTGGCTCACAAAAAACATTTTTTCAAGAAATGCCCATTTACTGGGCCACTAAAAACCTCTTTTCCTTCCAGATCCTGCAACCTGTACATGTTGTTTGAAAATACTTCAAGGATATTGAAAGGCCCAAACCAGAGGGCATCAAATTTACTGTGCTTGCCCCTATCCTACCTTGGTTCATCCCATTTGAGCACCAGGTCACCCTGCTCGAATTCTTTCTTTCTGCTCTTCCTGTCAAAAGCCTACTTGATCTTTTGTTGATGGTTGTAGGCCCTGTTCATGACCTTCTCTCTGGTCTGCTGCACTTCCACCCTCTGATGAATCCTTCTGACCATATTGTCAAGCTCTCCTTCAAGGTCCTGGAGGAATTTCGCCACAGACAAGGCGAGCTGAGTAGGGAAAATGGCCTTTGTTCCATAAACAAGTTGGAAAGGTGAGACACCTAGGGACTTCTTTGTTGTCACTCGGTTATCCCATAGAGCAAATTTGAGTTTCGAATCCCAGGCCCTTTTATTGTCTTCCAGCAATTTCTTAATGAGCTTGATCAGGATTTTATTGGAAGATTCCGCCAGTCCATTTCCTTGAGGGTAATAGGGAGTGGAGTGAATCAGTGAGATCTCATACTGTTCACAGAACTTGACCAGAGGCTTAGACCTGAAGGGGGTGGCGTTATGAGTGAAAATTCTTCTAGGGCAACCAAATCTGGCTATGATATCCTCCAGGAAGCTGATAATTACTTTGTGGGAAGTGCTCCTGGTGGGGACAACTTCCATCCATTTGGTGAAATAGTCTGTCGCAGTCAGGATCCATCTGTGTTGGCCACTTGAGGGAGGATGAATTTCTCCAATGAAGTCCAATCCCCACTACTGAAAGGGTGATGAAACTACTACAGGCTTTAATGGTAGAGATTTGAGTTGTTGCTTTCCTGAGAACTTCTGGCATTTGATGCAAGCTCTGATTTCTTTGCAGACATCAGGGAATAAAGTGGGCCAGTAATACCCATCTCGGAGGATCTTATGGGATGTGGTCTTCCAGAAATGATGACCCCCACAAAGGCCACTGTGGAAATCAAATGTAACATGTTGGGTTTCTTGTGGGTCCAGGCACCTTAAAAATACCCCTAAAGGGTCTTTCGAGTACAAGGTTTGGTCAATGAGGCAATATCTGACCGCCATGAGCTTTAGAGCTCTTGCCTTGATTTTTTCCATGCCATCAGGAGGCCTCAATTCTTGCAGAAAGTACAAGATATCCTTGTACCAGGGGCATGCTTCTAGCGATAAAGCGCCTTGGGAACTCTTGTTGGATGACTCGACCTGCTCATTGACGAAGTTAATCCCCAAATATTTGCAATTGGATTCAGCCAACAGCTTAGCTAAACCCTGCCCCTTTATCAATTTGGTGGGCTTAACCTCCAGATCAAACTCCAGGATCTTGGAAATCCATTTACCTCTTCTCCCGTCTATGTCAATATGTACGAGGATGTCCTTCACATAGGCAGAAGGAACGTACGTGGTGATCTTTGAGTGCAAGACATAGACTCTGAAAGCTTTGAGGGATTTCACCAAGGCATAAGCCTGCTTCTCCATGATCTCGTACCGGAGTTCTGCATCTCTCAATGCCTTGCTGTAGAACGCAATAGATTGCTCTCGCCCTTGATCATTTCTCTGTAATAAGACTGCTGCTACTGTATCACAAGAAGCAAAAGAAAAAATCAGGAAATCTTTGGAATAGTCAGGACTGATCAGCACCGGTGCCTCAGTCAATGCCCTTTTTATCTGGACAAAAGATTCCCTGGGTTTAGCGGTCCATTTCACTTCATTTCCCTTTTTTAGCATGGCTATGATGTGTCTCACCAACTCAGCAAAATTTGAGATGAATCTCCTCAGAAAATTAATCTTCCCCAAAAAGGCCTGGACTTCCTTCTTGGATCTGGGAGGTGACAGGGTCTGAATTGCCTTTACCCTACTAGGATCAATTCTCACTCCCTCTACTGATACTATATAGCCTAAAAGCTTCCCCTCCTTTATATCAAACAAAGATTTCTTTGGATTTAAAGATAAGCCATACCTCCGACACTTCAGGAAAACTTTTTTCAAGTGGTAGCAGTGCTCCTCGTCTGACCTGGAGAAGACTGTGATGTCATCCAAATAGATCACTACAAATTGATCTTTCTCCCCGATGAAGTCTATATCCATAGCTCGCTGAAAGGTTGCCCCTGCATTCATCAATCCAAAAGGCATTTTGGCATACATGAATGTGCCCCAAGGAGTGGTGAAGGTTGTTTTTTCTCTATCCTCAGGCATGACAGATATTTGATTATACCCCGAAAACCCATCAATCATGGATATCCTAGATGCTCCAATTACCTTTTTCAATATTTGTTCCATGTTGGGCAGGGGATAATTGTCTTTCCTTGAGCTTTTGTTCGGGTTCCTGAAATCAACACAGAGTCTGATTTCTCCACTTTTCTTCCTTACCAGAACCAAATTGGCTACCCACTTAGAATACCTCAAGGGGACAATGATTTGGGCATCTAACAATTTCTTCACTTCTTTCTCCATGACAGGTAGCAACATGGGATTTGTCTGTCTCATCTTATTCCTAAATGGCTTAGCTTCTTCTTTCAATGGGATCTTGTGCTCAATGACAAATGTGTCATAGGTTTTGAGGTCTTCATAGGCCCATGCAAACACATCAGCGAATTCCTTTAATAACCCAACGTATTCCGCCCTCTATTCATTAGTCAGACTACTTGACAATTTGACTAACTTAGGCTCATCCTGCGTGCCAATGTTGCATTCGGCTATGTCAACATCTTTGCTTGAAAGACCACCCTTTATCGCCACATCATTTTTGTCAAACAGTCTTTCTAAAGGGACCAGTCCCCTTGGAATGTGATTGATAGGCAGTTGAATAATCTGGTGATCAACAATTTTATTCAAGAATACCTCAGAGGGGGGGGGTCACCTTTGGGATCAGGGTCCTGATCAATGTGCAATGTAGAAAACTCATCGACAGACTGAAGAAATTTTTCGATTTCAAGATTGTCCTCGAATACCTTCCAATGCTTTATGTTTTCCGGAATGGACGACCTGTATCTTACTTCGACCTCACCATTTATCTTTGGGGGTAGGGGGATCCTGAACAAACTGGCTGAGACTGCTAGGGAGTTGGTTGCAGTATTCTCTTCCCTTGGGAAAAAAACAATGTTGAAAGCAGAAAATAAATTATCAATCAAGTCTCATACCTCATTTCTGTAGCTTCTAAGCTGAGGATGCTTGGCCCGATAAATATTTTTGACCTGTTGGATGATCAATTATGCATCCCCAAACATAGCCATCTCCTTTATTCCCATCTCTTTTGCAGCCCTCATACCCAGAACAAGAGCTTCATATTCTGCCACATTGTTGGTGATTTCGAATTCCAGCTTGTATGACAAAGATATGATATCTTGATAGGGAAATATGAAAACCACTCCATGATCCAGGTGGATATCGGGGGCCACCCACCTTTTCCAAATGGCTCAAAACAGTTTTCTGGCCATTTTGGCAATTTACCATTTTTAGCAGGTTTTCACTTCCAAGGCCATTTTGAGGGCCTAAATGAAGTTTTTTTGAGATCGATGTTCTCAATGATAGCCAAAGGCATGATTGAGCCCTCAAAATGAATCTCCTCGACGATACCTTTCCAACGAGCTATCACACGCCTAAAACGGAGATTGTATGCAAAAGTTACGACCCCGGGAAGTTGATGCACCAACTTACCCAAACGGGGCCCACATGACTTTTGGCGCTTCATCTCCTAGGGTTAGGTTTTTGGATGTCTAGGACTCTTGGAATTCCCGATTATTGTAAAAAGGCCTCAAGAGCCTCATTTTAACGATCTTCTCATGGATGCGAGTAGCAGCCACATCTCTTCTCAGAGATAAACTACCAGCGCCCTAGCTAGTTTATTTCCATTCTGTCTGTAAGCATATTTCAGTCATTTGTTATTAATGAAATGAAGTCTTATTTCCACTGCATCTTTGCGTTTATGTGTATTTCTGTATTTCATTATGTTCCTACATAAATCCGGA
>ML806230.1:187980-227873 GCA_009831015.1 Picea engelmannii | reverse complement strand
TGACGATAGTAGCAAGCCCTAGCTTTATAATATTGATACATGTTTAACTGTTGTGCAGGTCTTCACGAAGGAAAGAGCAGAATGGTAGGCCGACCGAAAGTTGGTTCAGTACAGTCATGGTCTTCTGCTCCATGTAAGTCTTCTGGTGACTCTCAAGTCTGTATTTTGAAACTTGGTACTTCTAATTGCATCTTACACCTTTGATCATATTGTTGTGATTACGCAGATTTAGGTGGTTACGATCCGTTTCAATTTTCCAGCATGACGGACCTCAGATTTTACAGGGTTTGGAAGCTATCTGCAGATGATGAGAGAAAAAACGCTACAAAAACAAATATCGTCTACTCGGGGATCACCTTTATTGGTGTATGCGGTACTCGTACCTGCAGTGCATACGAGAAGAGTGTTTGTTGCAAACTTTCTAAAGGCGGTTATGGTAAGTTTGACTTGGCCAAGGACAGTTGTGATTGTGTCTGCCCTTCTTGTAAAAAGCCTCTGAAAACCTTGGAGACGTGTTACTTTCATGAATGTAAATGGAAATACACCGGTATGATGCAGCAGCCAAGTGCAATCGAATTTGAATCTTCAAAAGAATATATTAAGAAAGAAGGCAGCGGCATGGCAAACGCCAAAAATGGATATTTTAAATACACTGGAGACCTAGTAAATTGGAGGTTCCTCGAGTTCAATGTGGAGGAAATTCCGGAGGAAGAACTTGTTGATCTCTAAAATGATTTGAGTGTTCAGAGCCAAGTTAAGTTTCGATTACCGCTGTTTTGGCGGTTAAATATATGAAAAGGACTCTACAGTATGCGAGATACGTAAAGCTTTCGGGGGAGCGATTAATTTCTGGTAGGGGTTTAGAGTGATATAAATGTTTTGAAATTGCAGTCCATTTTTGGGTAATCCAAATAGCTAGGGTTTCACCTTGGTTGGTACTCTCAGAGGTTTTGATGGGCCAAGCTGTCTGAAATTTAACGTTACGCTATGATGAGCCCCCATTTTCTTTGACAGATAATAGTGGGACTTGAGAAGTAGCTTGAGATTTTTGTATTCACATGTTCTTTTGGAGATGGTTTTATTAATATACTCTATGTTCGGTAATATTTTCATATTGATTCTGTGGAAGTATTTTTCATGCCATATATTTGAGTGGTTTTATATTACTTTGAAATTAACCGTACTTAATTATATTGTGAAAATTTCTTAATGCCATAATCGCTTAAATCGCTTAAATGAATTATTACTAACTCTTCTACTCTGAATTAAACGCATCTCCTCACATTTAAAAGTGTCGTGATGTAATTTAAATTTAATATTAATATTTATGTTTGAGATGATGATTATTTAGTTGAATTTAATACGCGTGTCAGCAGCTTTACTATTCGTCAGATTATGTCTTGAATGCTTATCTCAATTTTCACGTGGCAAATTTTATATATAATATAAAATGTTTTAATTCGTCAGATCATGTCTTAAATGCGTCTCAATTTTCACGTGGCAAATTTTATACATCATCATAAAATGTTATAAGAGGTAAAATATTTTTTCGAAGTACAAAGAAATTGATAATATTTAGAGTTATTATTGGTTTAATTTATGTACTAATATTTAGAGTTATTGGTTTAATCTATATTATATGATTTTGAGGAAATAATATTTAAAGTTATTGGTTTAATTTATACTGATTTGTAGGAAAAAATAAAATTAAATTTGATATGAAACTTAAATTATTTTCTATTTGATTATTTAAAATTATTTTTGATAATTAATCTATAAATTTTAGAATTTAAAATATTATTGCAATCAAAATGTTTGTGTAATAAAAGAAAATATTTTTTTCTTCATATGAGAACCTTTGTTTTTCATCATAAGACTCATTTGCTGCCTTGATCTCATGTGCCATCATCATCTTTAGAGTCATTTGTTGACTTGGTCTTATCTGTCATCATCTTTTGGGGTCAAGATTATTAATGTTGAGGAGTTGAACTTGCAACTCTTTACAAATGTGTTCTTATGTTTCTAATTATGTTGACAAATCTATTATGAGTTGTTAGATGGGTTAAACATATTTGGGTATCTTTTCACTATTTATATATTTAATAATTTGAATTTTGTTTTTTAATTATTTTATTGCCCAAACATAAATAATTTATTTTAAGTTATGGACAAATCCTTAAAAAGATATGAAATAAATATAGAATTGCACACCAAAATCTTTAAAATCTAACTATGAGCTAATAAAATAAATAAGATAATGAGCCAATAAACCAATCCTTGAAAAAATGGAACTTGTACAGTCACCTTTTAATGTAACCGAGATTTATTATAACAAACACTATTAAGTCAAAGTCTTCTACTACCAGCACTCAAATAAATCTCCTAGAACTCCTACCACACCATTTCATTTATTTACTAATAGTAACAATCCAATCATTTTAAGCAAAGAATAAATGATGAGCCTCTTGAAATAAGAGTTGAAAATTTATACAATTGAAAATTTTACCCAACCTAAACATTAAAAATGTTGAAGTAGATCTCAAGTAAAGTCTTAATAAAAATATACAATTCGAGTGTAGTTTTGTTAGCCTTCAATATCATTTAGATAAAACATAAATAAATTTAGATAATAGATTGTTGAGAAATAAACAATTAACTTTAATTTAAAACTAAATATTATGAAAAAAATCAACCTTCTTGAAAAAATTCCTTCAATATAATTGTAAAAAATATCATACACCTTAATATTTTACTTATATTGAATGACTAAATTAAAAACCTTCTAAACGACACAGAAACATATACATCTTAAACTTTTTTTATTACTTAACAATAAATTAATAAAAAATATAAATTAATATTCTATCTTTTTTATATATAGTAACACAGCCACATTAGATCATAAAAACATAAGAAACAATTTAGATATTTACTTGGGCCATCTAATTTAACATGGTATTTAATTTATTTATATTTATACAAATCCCTAACATAACTCTAATCTTGGTTTGCACAGAATTTATATATGAGATACATGGTATTTAATTTATTTATATTTATACAAATCCATACATAACTATAACACTAACCCTCGATTGCACAGAATTTATATATGGAATACAGTTTGTATGATAGCTCATCCAAAATTGGGCCATCTAATTTAACATTCTATTTAATTTGTTTCTACTTGTAAAAACCCTAACTCTGGATTACACAAAAATTTTGCATGTAAATGATTTTAAAACTTTTTTTTCATTTGAGTAAATTCACTAAGATGGCTACACAACTCTACAACGGACAGTGCCTGTGCAAAAATTCTGTGCAATCCAGTGACCGACTCCCTTCTCTACATGCAAAAATTATGTGCAATACAGTGACTGACGGCCTCGCCTTCTAGATTACTGTAGGGTGGGCTCACGCCTCATCTTTAAAGTAGTTTAGTTTGTTCACAATATAGAGAACAACTAGATATGAATGAGTCAGGAGTTTGCAGTAAAAGGATGTTTTTTTTCTCATCACAAAGGAATAAGAATTCGGTAAACGAAGTTTGATTTTTTCTCATCATAAAGGAATAAGAATTCACGGACGTTTTTGGGATCACAAAGTGATAAAAATTTTGTTACTAGAAAGGCTTATACCTATTGAAGATGGGCACAATTAATCACTTTTTAATCTAAAATTCTAATCTGATGGCTAATAATTGAAAATGCTGGAATATTCTTAGTTGTTATTCCAAATCAATGAATGTGATTTACTCTTTATAACTTCCTTGTATTTTTGAATGCATCAGTTAACTTGTTTACTTTTTAACATTTACCTAATCATATTAAGAAATTACTGTACCACCATATGATTGCCACTTTAACTGATTAACCTTTGAAATTACTACATTTAAGATTAACTTTTGGATTTGGTCAAATTTAAAATTAACTTTTGGATTTCCTCAACTCTGCCTTTCAGTGAGTTTCAATTCACCACAGTACTGTCCATCCAGATAACTTTCGGCTTTCACCAGCCGCAACACCAACCACTTTGTGGCTGTGCTAGTTTTAAAATAAATACCTAAACCTCCTATAAAGTAAATTAACCCTGGGAGGTTTAAATTGATCCAAATTTTCACTTTTGAATAAACATAATCAAAATTTTAAATGAATCCAAACTTTAACTTTTTATACATGACCTATATCCCCTAAATCCTCATGAACTAATGAATAAAACACTTGTCTATTTTGTAGAAAATATTCCTTCGCTTGGGAGTACCTTAACCCGATGGACAGCTTTACATAACAATATATTTTTATGTAAGAGGCTAGGGAATAATGTTAAAAATAAATTTTATGGCATTGTATTATGTTTCTGGTCTATTGGTTTGTTTGCTCCTTTAGATTAGTTTTAGTTTTAATTCAAGGATAACTCTGTTGATCAGATAAAGCCCTAAGAACTTCAAAGGTAATAATAATGATATTCGACTTTAGTTTATAGGTTAATGTGTGAATAGATTATAACTTTGTGTGAATAGAGTGTAGCTTAATGTGTGTTAATAAACTGTATTAATTTTGTGCTTGCTTTGGCTAGTCAGGTTTCGAATTTCTATGACATATCAAGTCAACAACGGGACTATATACTTGGCAATTGCAGATAATATCGTTATTCAAATGCAAAATGATGATACCGATTATCAGTTGCTCCGGTGGAACGTTGAAAACAACAGGAATGGACAGATTTCCAACCATGGCAACCATATGTCATGTCCTGTAGAACCAGAAGGGCCTAATGGCAAAGCACACTTGTTGTGGAAGGAAGTTTAACCAAATATATGTTTGTATGTTATTCTGATCACTTAAAATGTTGTAATAATTATCCTATTTATCAACATCAATGAACCTTTAAACATGTCGCTCATAAGATTCATTTGCTTACCCGTGAAAATAACGATGATGACTCCCGGATTCCTGGCGAGGATTCATACTTGTGCTTCGCGCGCGGCCACATTCCAAAACTTAAAAACCTATCAGGCTAGATCCAGCTGACAATGTATTGCAATGACTGGAAACCGTAAGGAAGGGATAAGGAGATGGTGCTCCATGGACTCCACTAACAGCTGGTCAAGTAGGTGAAAAACCAATGGCCCATGACCCCAGTATAAAAAGACCAAGTCGACCTTGCCTCGTTAAAAAAACCTAAACACGTTAAAAAAAAACAAAACCTAATCATCTTATAAGAATCATCTTAATATGGTTGGAATATTCAGTCATTAAATCTGGCCAATCTGGCCATCTTCAATAGTTGTACCTTAATAAAACTGCAGTAAATCGGAGGTTGATTCGAGGCGAAGTCTCAAGAAGATCGCGGGCTTCGAGAATTGAAGTCGCCAAGGGTAAAGGTGAAGGAATTTCAGAGCATTAAGTCTCGAGTTCGAGTTGCCGGTACGATCAGATACACGGCGAGCCAACGTCCTCTCCTACCTATCTCCACGTATTAATTGCAAATAACTTCGATCCAAATGCAGAATGAATATATTTTTGATGTGGAAGAATGGAGGAAGCAAGGAATAGTAAGGACTTATCATGAATGGCTCTGTTGTTGATGTAAAAAAATTTATACCTAATATAAATTTGTGTTAATTTTTTCCTGGAAAAAAAAAAAAAAGGACTTATCATGAATGGCAAGATCAGTGATTACATCTTACATGCTATCCTTTTATATTCTCTTTATCCATTAATTTTCTCTTTATACTACATATAATAAAAGCAAGATAGTCCATGATATCTTATAATTTGTGTTGTGTATTCATTAATTTTGGTTTATATTATATATAATTATTATATTAAAATGTTTTTATAATTACTACATATAATTTTGTATATAATTACTATATTAAAATGTTTTTATAATTAACATAATTACTTTATAAAAGTGATTGATATATAGTAATTGATATGAAGGTATATCAACTACTTTTATAAAATAATCAACATGTTTTGAAAACTATCATTAATATATTAATACATTTAATTAATATAATAGTTTACATTAATTTAATATATAAATTTTAAGTTAATATATAATAAAAATATATTAATTAAAATATTAATTGATTGATAAATCTTTTAAAGTATTAATATATTTAATAATACATTACATTAATGTGAATATAATACATTGAATTATTAATGTATAATACATTAATATATAAAAATATAAAACATTAATGTATTATACATTAATTTATAATCCATTAATATATTAAAGTATAAAATATTAATGTATTATACATTAATTTATAATACATTAATATGTAATATATTAATACATCAAAGTACTCATATATATTGATGTGTAATGTAACATTAATATAATATATAATAGACATGTATAAATTAAAGTATTAATTTACATTAGTGTTTAATATAACATATTAAATAATTGATAAGTTAATAATGTAATGCATTAATTGAGTATTTACTACATTGATAAAGTAATAATACACTAATAAATTAACACATTATTAATACATTAAATAAATCATTAAATGCATTAATAAATAGATTACTAAAGTATTAATACATTAGTAAGGTATGAATACCCAAATAAAGTAATACATTATTACATTGTAATATATAAATTAAAATATTAATGCATTATGCATAATGTAACATATTAATTAATTAATACATAAATACATTTTTAACTAATACATTGTTAAATTAATGTAACAATGTAGCAGTCCCAGAGGTGTAGGGCAGTGAATGATGGAGTGTGTTGTTAAGCCATTCCGTGTTGAAAAGTCACCGGTTTGAAACCTACGGGGATAACAAATCCAACCATGTTAAGGGTTGGAGTGGCTCAGGCTGAGTGCGATCCACAGGTGATTTTGACGGGTTAGATGCCCCTTAGTCACGGTATCTCAAGTCAAAGGTTAATCCCCAAAAAAATCCAAACAAATTAACAAACAAAAAAAATGTAACTATGTAGCAATAAATAATTAATTAATACATAATTAAATATTACTAATTAATTAATATATTACATTATTAATTAATTAATTAATTATTTAATTACAATAATTAATTAATACATTATATTATTAATAAAATAATGTATATTGTAATGTAAATTAATACATTTTAATAAATACATTACTAAAGTAATAATACGATAATATTAATATAATGTATAAATTAAAGTATTAATTGATTGATAAATGTATTAAAGTATTAATGTATTTAGTAATACATTACATTAATGTGAATATAATAGATTAAAGTATTATTGTATAATACATTAATATATTAAAGTTTAAAACATTAATTAATACATATATTATATTACTAATAAAATAAATGTATATTGTAATGTATTAATTTAATTAATTAATTAATTAATATTTTTTAATAAATATATTACTAAAGTCACATCGATGGGGTGACATCTAGCGAAAGGAGGGAGACAGGTGGCAGACATCGCTAGCGGGGGATTTAATACCCCAAGCTACCACCCCCGACATTATTAATTCCCCATGGTGTTCACCATAAGGGAGATTAATTCAGTGCACTTGGAGGAGTTCACAGATGAGCGTTCCAGCCAAGCCACTGGTACTAGGAGACTAAACCAGTGTCGTCATCTTTCAATGGCTTCCATGGCTCCCAACGACGTTATAACCGACCATCCTGGCCAAGGCGTGCACTTCCACTCATCATTTGCAAGCTTCCTCCTCTGTGTAGTGCTGCTCGGCCCTCCTGACCTCTTTGCTTGCCTCTTGCGCATCCTATGTATCTTTCTCGACCACAATCGCCCTCCCTCCCTGGTTCTCATCATGCCTCGAGAACTTGGCAAGCCTAGGCGTTCCTCCAAGAACAAGAACGCTTACACCCGAGACAATCGACTCACTACCTCTCAATGAGCCTTGATTGTTCATTTTAGCTATTCCCACAAACCTTCAAGCAACACACAGTCCACTATGTGCATGCCCAAAGAGAAGAAATCGCCTCCTTTACCCCAGACTCAAGCTCAGTCTCCCCTTCGTATCCCCAAGATGGAGACCCCGTCCCCCACTAAGAATTCTCCTCCGCCTCAGACCCAAGCTCAGACTCCCCTTCACATTCCCAAATTGGAAACCCCGTCCCTCACTGGGCACTTTCCTCCGCGACCCCAACCCTCACAGGACACCCACAAGATAGCTAAAGAAGCGGCTCCACGCTCAATTCAGCATCCTCGCTCGAAGCTAAGCGACGCTAGGCCAACCTCTGCTCCTCCACCAGGCCCGAGCCTGGTGACAATGGAAGACCCAAGGCCCTCCACCTCCCAAGACTTTCAACCTCATTCGTGGGAAGGAGGTTGCACAGTAGAGGAGGAAAACCCCCCCCAGTTGGCAACTGACAGGCGATGAGGAGAGCACAATTATCTACCATCTGGCAGCGGAACACTTGGAGCTTTTCTTTGACATTCGACAGCGGAAAGAAGAACAAATGCATGGACAACTAACAATCCACCAACAATTGGATCTCTTGTTTGAGGCCTTCTTAGACTCCCCACAGAAAGCACAATGCCCCACCTGCAAGAAAAATTTTGTTCCAGTCTACACCGCCCAAGGACACCCAAGTTCCCCAAAGGCTTGACGCGACCCTCCACTCACTCTCGTTCTTGTCAATTTTCAATTTTCAGAATGAATAGTGATTACATGTTTACTCCTTTTTACAATTGTATTAGCATCTTAGTAATGGTGGCTCTAAATGCAGTCTTCCTTAGGCTAGCTAACGGGATTAAAGTCCTAGTTGAAACTCTCAACTTTTGCTCAATTGTTGTAAATTTTGTAAAACAGAACATCTGTCATTTTCGACATAACACCACTTCGAGCCACATGTTCTAGTTTCCCTTATGTGACAGAACAGGTGGTTGTCAAGCGATGCATAAGTGTACACTCATGATGATATAATACAAGGATCTATTTTTTATTTAAAAAAAAAAAATACATTACTAAAATAATAATACATTATAATATTAATATAATGTATAAATTAAAGAATTAATTTACATAAATGTATAATATAAAGTATTAATGAAAATACATTTAATTAATGTAATAATTTAATATGTAAATTTCAAGTTAATATATAATAAAAATGTATAAATTAAAGTATTAATTGATTGAGAAATGTATTAAAGTGTTAATGTATTTAGTAATACATTACATTAATGTGAATATAATAAATTAAAGTATTAATATATAATACATTAATATAATAAATTAAAGTATTAATATATAATACATTAATATATTAAAGTATAAAACATTAATGTATTATAGATTAATTTATAATATATTAATACATTAAAGTACTCATACATTGATATGTAATGTAACATTAATATAATACATAATAAATATGTATAAATTAAAGTATTAATTTACATTAATGTGTAATGTAACATATTAAATGATTGATAGATTAATAATGTAATACATTAATTAAATAATTACATTGATAAAGTAATAATACATTAATAAATTAATACATTATTAATACATTAAATGCATAAATAAATGGATTACTAAAATATTAATACATTAGTAAAGTATTAATAAGCAAATAAAGTAATACATTATTACATTGTTGTAATATATAAATTAAAGTATTAATGCATTATATATAATGTAACATATTAATTAATTAATACATAAATATATTTTTAAGTGATATATTGTTAAATTAATGTAACAATGTAATAAAAAATATTTAATTAATACATAATTAAGTATTACTAATTAATTAATTAATACATTACATTAATGTATATTGTAATGTATTAATTTAATTAATTAATATATTTTAATAAATACAGTACTAAAGTAATAATACATTATAATATTAATACAATGTATAAATTAAAGAATTAATTTATAAAAATGTATAATATAAAGTATTAATTAATTAATGGATTAATAATGTAGTGTATTAATTAAGTAATATATTTATACAATATCAATTACTATATTGTTAAAGTATTAGCATTGTAATAAAGTAAAAGATTAATAATATATTGTTAAAGTAATAATAAATTTTTTATTTAATACTTTTAATACACTAAATGAATTAATAAATACATTAGTAAAGTATTAATATATTAATGTATATTGTTAAAGTATTAATATAATAATAAAATAAAAGATTAATAATACATTGTTAAAGTAATAATAAAAAAAATGTATTTAATACCTTTAATATATTAAATGAATTAATAAATAGATTAGTAAAGTATTAATATATTAATGTAACATATTTAATTATTCATAAATTAATAATACATTATTGAAGTAATAATACATTCTTAAAGTATTAATGCCTTAATGAATACTAAAGTACTAATATATTGATATACATTATTTAAGTATTAATATAATAATACCTTAATTGACAATGACTATGGTTGAGTATGGTTGACCATGACCACGATTAAGTTTGGTAGACCTTGATTGACTCTAGGAATGAAAGATTGGCTATGGTTGATGATGGTTGTCCTTCATCATGGTTGAGTGAGGTTGACCATGACCATGGTTGACTATGGTTGATCAGAGTTTATTATGGTTGGACATGCCCATGGATGACCTTCATTGACCATGTTCACCATAGTTTACTATGACACTACTCCATTGCAATGTTGATCATGTTTTGTTCGTCAAATTGTGACCTTAGGTTTTGTTCGTCACATGCCAACATCAGTTTTTGTTCATCACATTGTGAAATCAGCTTTTGTTCATCACATGTCGACATAAGGTTTTGTTCATCACATTGTGACTTTAGCTTTTGTTCGTCACTTAACATCGTAAGGTTATGGGCATCAACTTAAGACGAAGGCTTCATCACATTGTGGCATTAGCTTTTGTTCGTCAGACTACTATGAAAATGCTATGTTCGTCACATTGCGATGTTCGTAATTGTTCGTCGCATTTGATGTTTGTATATGTTCATCACAATGTGACGTCCATATGTGTCCATTGCATTGTGACGTTACTATGTTTGGTAGATTGAATTGTTACTATGTTCGACACATTACGATGTTTGGAAAGGTTTGTCACATTTGCGACATCTGTATATGTTCGTCACATTGTGATGTTACTATGCACGGTAGATGGCAACATTATCATGTTTGACACATTACAATGTTTGGAAATATTTGTTACTTTGCGATGTTCATATATGTTCGTCACATTGCGACATTACGATGTTTGGTAGATTGGAAGTTTACTATGTTCGTCACATTGCGACGTTTGGGAGTGTTTGTCACATTGCGACGTCACTATATGTGCGTCACAATGAAACGTGAGAAAATGTTTTCCACATTGCGACAACATGGTGATGTGAGACACATTGCGACATGTATTTATGTTCGTTACATTGTGACATATATTTATGTTCGTCACATTACAACGCTAATATCCACAATGTTATGTGTTTGTCATAGTGTGACTTTACTATGTTTGGTAGATTGCAACATTATTATGTTCAACACAATGCGACATTTGGAAATTTTTGTCACATTGCGACGTTGGAATAAGTGTGTCATAATGCAAGATCGGTAAATGTTCATCGCATTGCGATGATAAGATGATGTGTGACACAGAGTGACAACATGCATATCCACATTCATATACGTTCGACACATTGTGACGTTTGGAAATGTTTGTCACATTATGATGTTTGTATATGTTCATCGAATTTCGACATCCATATATGTTCGTCACATTGCAAAGTCCGTATATGTTCATCACATTGCGACAATACAATGTTTTGTAGATTGCAACATTACTAATTTCGACACATTGCGACATTTGGAAGTGTTTGTCACTTTGTGACGTCAGGATATGTTCATCACATTGCAATGCGAGGAAATTTTCATCAAATTGCAACGACAAGGCAATGTGGGACACATTTAAACCTCTTCTTATGTCCGCTACATTGTGATATTACTATCCACATTGCGACATTACTATGTTTGGTAGATTGCAATGTTACTATGTTCGTCATATTGTGACTTTAATATGTTCATCACATTGCAATGTTATATGTTCATCACATTGTGACGTTAATATGTTTGGTAGATTGAAAAATTAATTTGTTTGACACATTGTGATGTTTGGTAGATTGAAAAATTAATTTGTTTGACACATTGTGATGTTTGGAATTATTTGTCACATTGCGATGTTAGAAAAAGTGTGTCACATTGCAACATGAGGAAATGTTCATCACATTGCAATGACAGGATGATGTGCGCTAGAGTGCAATGTATGTTTATGTTATGACAACATGTGTATGTTCATCACATTATGACGTCAATTTTTGTTTATCAAATTGCAACGTTATGGTGTTCATTAGATTGCAACATTACTATGTTCGTCATTGTCCAACATTAGTATGTTCGACACAATGCAACATTACTATGTTCGTCACATTGTAATGTATTGTTTTGTTCGTCATATTGCAACGTCGGGGGCATGTCCATTGCATGAAAAGGTTGGTTTGTGTCCCACACATTACGAAAAGTAATCTTTGGTGAAGCTTTAAAAAAACAAATTCTAACAAAGTGTTTCATTTGTGAAAAATATAGGAACTTTGAACTAATGCGATATATTACATAGAATGAAACTTATAATCATACTTTTTTTAAGGACATTGATAACATATGATCTTCAACTATAAAAGCTATCCCTTCGGAATAAGCAAATATAAAATTAGATTATGCATTTATACATTCCACTTTTTGGTGTTGCAATTTGCAATTATTAAGAAAACAGAAATGAATGAATTAAAAACAATTATGATTTATAGTAGTAAAATCTTTAATTTGAATCATTTTATGAGTAATTGTGATCAATTTCGTGGTATTGTTTTTCTTGGATAGATTCATACAACTAAAGTGTTCATACAAGGACATTTGAGGGGAAAGTGTTTTTCATCTTCAACCCTTTTAGTGTCACAAAGATGACAAATGATTTCATGTCATGGTGTTTTCCTTGTATATATTATTTTCTTATTATATTTTATAATGAAACAAAATTTTTAAATGGAATCTTTCAAAAAAATATTTATATCTTTAGACAAATATAAAATATCTTAAAATCAACAAAAAGTTAAAATGTCATCTTTTTTAATATATTACTTGTACTTAATATATTATTAGACATTTGGTTTAAACTATAAAATACTATGTCTTTTTTGATATAATAAATGTAATCAAATAACTAATATTATTTATTAATATTGAAATTGTTTTTTCTTAATCAAATAATTAATATTCATAAATTATATTGATGTTATATTTTTTTAATATAATAAACGTATTGAAAGTTTCTTATATAATTTTTTTTTTTTATAATGTGTTTTTTTTATTGATACAATAAATACAATAGAATATTAATTTATTTCCCAATCAAACAATAAATATAATGTCTTTTTCTTGATATAATAATGTGATTTTCTTGATCTTGTTTTTTAATAAAGAATCATCATCATCATATAATATATTGATGATAATTAAAATCCACTAACACTTAATCATCATCATTATATTATATAAAAAAAAAAAGTTTATTAATAGTTATAATATAATATTTTATATATACAAAATGTTTCATATAAAAATTATCTTTTTTAATATATTTTTATTAATATTTAGTTTATTATATAATATTGTTTTTTACTTAATATTATGTATTAAATTTTTTTAATCAGATAATAAATATAATATCTTTTTTCTTTTACAATATATATAAAAAAATATTCTTAACATTATATATTAAAAAAATTTAATCCATAATAAATATAATATTTTTTTATTAATATAATAAATGTAATCAAATATTAATAAATAATATTAATATAACTTTTTTAATAATATAATAATCTATTAATTAATGACGCATTATAATAATATATTGATGGCACGTTATTGCCATCTCCCCGTCACTTTTAACTCTCATATTTTTTTCCCAGAGACTATGTGGCTCTATTTTAGAGAGATTCCATTCAAATGCAGCTGGTGCCTACCACACACTCAAGTATAACGTTTAACTCACACAGCTTCCCGAGCACGTCTATCCAGTCACGAGGTTTCGAGAGTCCCGAGGTCGACTCTCACCAAGTTATTTGGTTATTGACTTGAGTACACAGGTAACCAATACTTATCGTTTTACTTTTAGGACTCGTCAGTCCTCAAGGTCGAACCAAATGGTTTGACAAACAATTATTTCTTTCATTTTGTTTTTATAGGATACTGTATATTACTAGCACAGCCGCTAACACGCGGCTGGTAAACGCCGAAATGTCTTCTGCCGATAAAAAAACACTCTCCCATTAAAAAAAAAAGTCAAAAAACCTTTCACATCTTAACCACTTAACCTTCACTGACAAAGGGATAGAAGAATAATTAAACGTGGCAATCATATGATGTTACACTAACTTCTTAATATGATTAGGTAAATGTTAAAAAATAAACAGGTTAACTATGCATTTATAAATGCAAAGAATTTATCAACAATAAATCTGACCCATTGATTTTGGAGGACGATTAAGAATATGCCAGCATCTTCAATACATAACCATCATATTAGAATTTAAGATTAAAAGATCATTAATTATGACCTAATATGAGTTATGTTTCTATTATTAATTCATTAATTCGTCCATGAAGCTAAGTTCTTAGGCTCTTCGACTGATAAAGTTTTTTATGCTATTCCTAACATTACTATTACTTCAAATAAATGATCAAGACTCATGCTTGCGACTCACCAAATTGACTTGGCTAATCTTGCATTAAAATATGCTAACCTTTTTATATGGTAAATAAAAAAAAGTGTTTGCTACGAAACCCTCGTGCTATTTGTTCTCTGCAATTTTATTTTCCTAATATATATATGCTATATTATAGTATTGGGTTACTATATAAAGGTTAAGAGATCTTATCATTTTAAATCAAGAAATAATATCTATTTCTTTCTTTGCATAAGATGTTTATCCAACTTGCAAAATAGAATGACAAATATCTATGTAGGGTTTTTGGGTTACATGCAGGTTTATTTATAAAATGATAAATATCTATCTAGGGTTTTTGGTTACATGCAGGTTTATTTTATTGGAATGTGAATTTCACTGGGAAATCAAAATATTTCAATGATTCGAATAAATTCGATCCAGACCTTTTTACACTTTTGTCCCATTTGGAGGTGGCTGGCTAATCTGCCTGGGCATATAATATAATTTATCTCATCAAATTTAAAAAATAGTTTAATGGCAATTACTATGAACATCCAACTTGAAACTACGAGATCACTTTACTCAATTTGCCATCCTGCATAAAATTTAACATTATATATTTTTAATTATAAAATATAGGATATGAAGTATGTTATTTTGAATGAAAAAATGATGATGATTCAATAAAAAATGATACATATACAAAGGAGAGCACTATTTTAGAAAAAACGGTTACGAATGAATCAATTGCATTGAGGGTAATATTTTAGTAAAAGTAAATTGTATTGTATGTTTTTCGGGGGACGTTTGTCAAGTTTAATGTCGAGGCACCCAACTAATTTATTTGTCGGTTGTTTGAGTGCTTTATCTTATCTTATGGTTTTCAATTACGAATTTATTTATTTATTTTTAATTTATTTTACTAAGTGTTTTTATTTAATATTGAACTAATTTATTGGTTGGTTGTTTGAGTGCTTTATCTTATCTTATAGTTTTCAATTACGAATTTATTTATTTATTTTTTAATTTATTTTACTAAATGTTTTTATTTAATATTGAATAAATTATTTGTGTAGACATTTTAGTTTATTCTAAGTTTAATGTTACATTAATAAGATATATCATACATTTAGAAATTAATTTTTTTTTCTTTCATTAATTATTTTACTAAATATTATATTGGATATTGGATAAATTATTAGTGTATCAATTTTAGTTCATCGTAAATTTAATATTACATTAACAAGATATTTTACTAAATACTTTTATTGGATATTGGATAAATTATTAGTATATAAATTTTAGTTAATTGTAAATTTAATATTACATTAACAAGACATAATATATATTTAGAGGTTGATATAAGATATATTTAGAAGTTATTTAGTATGTAATGAGATATTAATTTTGTGATTGATTAGTTCAACCCATTTACAATCAATGTCAACTTAAGGAATAGGTTTTGGTAATTTATATGATATTACATACTGTAGCATTGATAGATAAAATGCAAAGTTCTCACGAAGGATTTGGAGTTCAAACTTAACTTTTGAATTTTGAGTTTCAGATATAAAAAATAATAATTTAAAAAAATTTAATATGTTTTTTTATAAAAATGCAATATTATATAAGGGTAAACTTCACAAAAATAAAACTCAAAATTAATTATCTAAAGTGATTTTTATTAGTCCCTGTCATAGGCATAGAGGGACTATAGCGATTGATAATTCGTTGACTACATATTAGTTTGTCTTTTGACCCAAAATATTTTCACAATACCTATTGTTGGAGCTATGGAATTAAACGCATATATTTTTATCTAATAAAAAGTACCATATATGTACTGATATGATTGGATAAGAGATTGGAGGTCTTATTGCCGGCTTCGCTATTCCCAATGTTTTATATGGCAACATATCCAAACTTTTTCTCGTATACAGTCTTTTTTAATCATATATTTTTCCTCTATATTGCTTGAAGGTGAATTAATGCTAGCATTAGTTCGAATGTTTGTATTAGCATTTTCTGCTAGTTGAATATAGGCATAGAGGGACTATAGCGATCGATAATTCGTTGACTACATATTAGTTTGTATTTTGACCAGAAATATTTGCACAATACCTATTGTTGGAGCTATGGAATTAAAAGCATATATTTTTTATTAATAAAAAGTACCATATATGTACTGATCTGATTGAATAAGAGATTGGAGGTCTTATTGTCAGCTTCGCTATTCCCAATGTTTTATATGGCAACATATCCAAACTTTTTCTCGTATACAGTCTTTTTTAATCATATATTTTTCCTCTATATTGCTTGAATGTGGATTAATGCTAGCATTAGTTCGAATGTTTTTATTAGCATTTTCTGGTAGCTGAATATATCTGTAAGTTTTGATATGTACTAAGCATATTGAAATGTTTTGATATCCAAGCTTTATAGTGATTGCGAATTCCAAAGTTTATAGCGTCTTTGTCGGATGTATTTTTGTTGAAATGTATTGACACTTATTTCGAGATGCCTCAATATGTCTCACATATTAAATGTTTACATGACGTGGTGTCCTCCAACAACCCTGACAACTTAAATGTTTGCATATCGCGAGGTCCTTAGACAGCCTGACAGCCTTAAATGTTTATGTAAATACGGTTCTCGGAGTACATTTTTTGTCGAAATTTTCTATACAGTTACAGTGAATTTGCAGAGACTTGTTTGTCCACCACTAGTTCAATAGCCATTGTATGTTTCATCCTTATTCTGCCTTTGCAATGCAATTTCATACTAGTTGAAGATGCATACATTGTTTACTGGTTCGATGAGTGCTTCTTCTTCGTTGGTTTGTCAGTTGTTGGTTGTTGTTGTTTCGTTCGCGATTCGACCTGCGCTTATGCATTTCATCGTTTTGGAGTAAGTTTCGATGCCATAGTTTCATTTTGTATTCCTTGTTTGTTGTTCAATGTTTGTAGTTTGCAAGTAAGAATGTTTTCTTATTTGTAGTGGCATTCTCCTTGTATGTTTCTGGTTCCTTCTGTGCTTGGGATGCAATTTCATAATCGTTGGAGATACATATGTTGTTTACTGGCTCGGAGGTTCTTGCTGGTTCGTTGGTTCGTGGGTTCCTGGTTTTGTTTGTTTGCCTCATGTTTGTGCTTTGGGGACCTGGGGGTGAAGTTTGGTCTGTTCGTTCTTTCTCGCTGGTTTGGTGCTTGTTGTTTTATTTTTTTTGATTTGGCCTTGCAGAGTTGGGGTCTAGCGACGGTGGTTGGAGCTTTTCTTTTTTCTTTTTTTTGGATTATTATTGTTTTTTGGGGGCGCTTTACGGTGTTCAGCTCTTGCACTCACAAGTCAACATGCAGTTGTGTTATTTTGCCTGTCTTTTGAGGCCGATATCTATTATTATGTGAGATTTTGCTGGTGCTTAAGTGTTGCCATGAAAGAAAATAGTTGCATGCAAAATTGTTCGAGGATTACATGTGAAATTGCAATATTCGTTGTTTTTTTGTTGGAATAAAGCATATGCAGGTTACATTTATAAACCATGTATGGTCAAATGTGTGGATATGACATTACATGTTCTTTCTCCTCTACATAGACTGGTGCGCGCACGCTACAATTTGTGTTGTGCTTGAGATATGATATGTGCAACAAAGATTCTGTAAGTTTATATTTGGATGTCTGGAAACATATCTGGGTAGTTTGCCACGGAAAACCGAAAACTTGTATCATGGGCATAACAGTCTGTGTAGAGGATAAAGAACATGTATTTCCATCAGTGGAAGCATATATGAATAAATTTCCACGAAAAACCAGAAATTGTTTAGCTACGACCATGCAATTGCATGATATTTTGTGTCTTGTAATATATTTTGGGCAGGGAAAAACAATTTCCGCGCTTACAACTATGGATAGCAAAGCACACAGGTTTGTGTTTCTGCCTATCTTCTAGACTATTCGTTGAGTCTATTTTATTGTATGTACATATTGCTTGTTCTCCGGTGAATACCAGCTTCCATTGATGTTCATTGTATTTTGTGTGTTCCCACATCCAAACAAATAGAATAGCTGGAGAAAACGAGGAAGTCTTCATTGCATCGGTTGAAGAGGATATAGAAAGGTGCATGCTTGTACTGTTATTTCATATTGCGTTGTTTTGTATTTCATTTATGGTCTGTATATGTGTTCACCTAGTTTATTATATGTACATGTTGTGTGAGTTCCTACATGGTAAGGTATCTTCGTTACATGCCTTCCTACATACTAACCTGCTTCATTTATGTTGTGTTGTCACTTCATTGCTACATTTAAACAAACAAGATAGCTGGAGATGAGGATGGGCTCTTTCGTGGGTAAATAACCCTCTTTCTCTTTCTTTTACATGTCTGTCTTCATTATAAGTTATCTTCAATACATGCCTTCCTGCATACTAAGCTAGTTCATGTTCGTTGTGTTTTCGCTGCATTGTTGCATTTAAACAAACATAATGGTTGGCCAGGATGATGGAAACTTTGGAGGGTAAATAGACCCATTTCTCTTTCTTTTATATGTTTGTCTTCATACTAAGTTGGCTTCATGTCCATTTCATATTCAGCGTTGCTGCCTTGGAAAAAACAGGTTGCTTGGAGAGGGAGATGAATTGTTTTGTGCAACAGCAGATGGTTCTGTGGTACAATCTTCTAAAAGGTATACCAAGTGTGCTGGTAAATTAAATATACAAACTGGGTGGGGGCATATAATATTATACTTGAAAACGATGACTTGCCAGTAATGGGCCTTTCTGCCCTCCCTATTTCTACTTTTTCCATTTTCTATTATCCCTTTTGTTTTCTAATTCATTTGCTTAGTGTGATGTTCATTTGCACATGCTTGCATAAGAAAAAGTTGGACTAGTCACATGGCCATCAGTAGTCAGTCATCCCAGACATCAACAGACCGAAAAGGCCAAAGATAAAGACGCATACGCTCTACTCTTACTATGTTTACTAAACAAATATCCTCGAGTATATATTCATCTATGGCATGGTGGATATGTTGATGTCATTTCAATACATGGTTTGCATCTCACAGGAAGTATCAACAAGTACAAGCGAGACGTCGAACGTGCTGCATGTTCCGCAGACTAAGATGTGTGGTTATGAAACTCTAGCTCCATAGTTCATCAAAGCTATGTGTGTACTTGTAGATTTATGCTAGTGAAAGAAGAATACAAAATAAATAAATAAATTGCACACTACCATTCACTTTAGTTTTCTTGTTCAAAAAATGTCACCAAGTCTAAAGTTGTGACATCCAAAGTACTGTCAATAGAGGGCTTGAACAGCCGCCGAACTGGACAAGTGTTCGTCAGGGACATAATGGTCGTCTATAGCACCTACTTGGACAAGGCAAACAAAAGTAGATCCATTATGAATGCTGACATTGTTACAGGTGAATCCTCCCGCGGACAAGCAGATTCCCTCTTGGTCTCTAGACTCCTAAGGCCAAGACAGAAAAGTGCTTAACGTGGACACTGACATCCTTTTTAGATCTAATCAAGCTAATATAGGAAGGAGAAGAAGAAATATATGTACCTTATTAACGACATTTGTCCTTGCAAATTCCAGGCTGAGCTTCAATCCTGAGCTCCCTAATAGGTCTTGTAGAACAAACAAAGATACAATGGACTTCCTATTCTATTGAGATTAGCTCAAATATAGATCTATCTACTGAAGACAAACTCATGTGGAACAAACATAAGTTTGAAAGAAACAGGACAAGCATTGATATATTGATAAGAACAAGTAAAAGTACTTACAATCCTTTGATGAAGGTGCAACAACTTCTTCCAGTTTGCTCATGTAACCTACACTGATCGCTTTGATGACATACCACTTATAGGCTCATAAGTTTGGTATCAATCTCTAGTATCCACCTCTCTTTCACCATGAGGAGGCCTCCTTATATAACCTTGGAGAGGCCCAACCACTTGAGAGATCTTTGGAATAAGTTGAGGATTCTTCTCCTTCAGTTGATGATCTTCCCTAAGATCATACCTTGAACTTCTATTCGAATCCAACCACCTTCATAAATTGAGGGGATTCTTCCCTATTTTAGCTCAACAAACCAAAAATCTGCTCAGAAAAGGTAGTGCTCCCCCAAAAGGGTACACAGAGCATTTGAGCGCTCCCCTAAAGAGGCCCAGGGAGTGTTGACACTCCTTCACAGTGGGTAGGGGAGTGCTGCCCTCCAAAATCCATTTTTGAGTGGTTTTTTCAGTGGCAAAAGGCTTCTACTCCTTGTCAATTGATTTCTCTTCTTCAAAACTAGTCTTTGAGGTGTCCTAAGTGTCCTTATGATGTCATTAGAGGCATGACATAGGCAAGATGGCAGTATGATGTTTGCGACACTTGCAGACAAGATGCAACACTTACAACACTTGTAATGACTACACTTGTGACACTATTGAAGTGAGTAATTTTGATGTGTAACATACATGACAGACAAGGAGGCCATGATGACAGTGACACTGACTGTTCCTCCACAACTTGTCCAGAAACATGTAGAAAAGATATTTCCACGTAATGAGATATCCATTACAAATTTTAATATATTGCCCAAAACAGTATATGATCGTGGTGATTGCGATCGGATTATTTTTCTCAACAAAACAAGCATTGTGGAAAAAATACCTGCTGTTTGTTCAAAATATCATTTTGTCCCGGATTCGACTATCAGCCAGCTTGCACAGAGCATTGATATTTACCCTATCAGAATGATTGGGGTAGCTGTCACACTGGCGAGAAAACTTGGCTCGCAACATGTTCTCCATATAAAGGATGGAGAGTTGGACAGGGACAAGGCAATGGTACCGCTTTTCAAATTCAGTTTTGTCCTTTACTTTCGCATGTGCATTTATCTCGGATAAATTACACAAATATTGCATTGCTCCATGTTGCAGCTACAATTGTTCGATACGTATTCAGATTTGTTTTCATTAATGGAACAATAATTTCATAAAGGGAAGATTCCACTTATGTTGTTAAAAAATATAACAAAGAAGAGGGATGTTAGAGAAAGGATCTTTCGGACAACCCAGGCAACGTTTGTAATAGATTTGTGAGCAGATATAGTAGAGGATTTGAAGAAACTAGCTACCTCTACAAATGTTGTGCATATACATCCACAAAATCATCCTCACTTTGCTTCTAAAAATAGCCTTCAACAAATTCCTCTGTTTAATTTTTTATTTTTTTTTGTAAGGGTAGTGGGGGGGGTGTAGTTGTGTATTACATTGTTCAATGTGTTAATTCCTATGCTTACATTCCCAGGTTGAAGTTGTTTTAGTTGTAGTCGATGTGTACTCGATCCCCTTTGAACCTGTATGTACAAAATGAAACTCCCCTGCTTATGCCTCCGCTTTGATAAGTGATGATACAATTGATTGTATGCGATGCAGTGAAAAATGTGCATATATATATATGGACATTGCGTCAATGTTGTTATCTGAACAGTGGGAAACACAACCGTGCATCGTATGGTTAGCCAACCTCTGTTACAAAATGTGCTTCCTAAGTTGGCAGAGTTGTCGTATGAAATGTATCTACAGAAAAAGGCAAGCAGTGTCTACATGCTACAAGAGCTTCGGATAAATAGCAAATTCACCTTAAATGAGGACAATGAAGTTTTACATATCAACTGAAGAAGGGGAATATATATATATATATATATATATATCAAACTTTGGAATGAAACAAAAATACCTCATGTGTCTCTGTAATATTTGTTCAATATCGAGATGAATGTTCGTCAGACTTGGCTAGTTGGGATTGCACGCACATAAGATTACAATGGAAAAAAAACCCATATATCCCATTCCCCAGTTATTTTCTACTGGGAACATATACCAGATGCAAGAGAAAACAAATGCGGCGACGTCTTTTCTTTGTATATCAAATTGTTTGGTGCAAAGGTCGATGGGTTTTGCTCTATGGAACCTTCTGGGAACTTGCTTGTAGCCTGTTTGAAGTTTGGTTGGTTCTTGGTTATGTGATTTGTCTATCAATTTGTGTACCGTGGAACTCGAATTGTTCTTTAGAGGACGCTGAACAATATAATTGAATTTTTTAGCTAGTTGGCCCGCAGATCCACTTGACAATTTCTATGGCGCTATGACACAAATGTAGTATGTGGCTTGTTTTAGTAGATTTCCTCGATCGATGAACTTGGTCAAATTATTGTCCTGGAATAATTTGAAATCAATGAATATATAGTGTGCGAAGTGCAATTGTGCTATCAATCAACAAGAGGCCCTTAAAATTCCAATTGGTCATTGTTTTAGAATTTTTTCTTATTCGATGAACTTGGTAAAATTAATGTCCCGGAATAATTTGAAATCAATGAATATATATTGTGCGGAGTGAAATTGTGCTATCATATGAACAAGAGGCCCTTAAAATTCAAATTGGTCCTTGTTATGCTTGCGGTGATGGAATTTAAAAAAAACTTTCTTTTGTTTCCTTCACTTTTAAAAAAAATAAGTGATTTAACATCCTTTAATAATTTAATGTAATTCACTTGTACAATATCAATATTAAATATTAATAATTTAGTATTTGAAAATTATTTTTTTAGATAAAGTTAGATAGGATGACCATCCCTACACAATTGCAATCTTGAACCCGCCAGTCATGGAGTCTCGTCGATTTGTATGTCGCAGAACTCCAAGTGTTGTTTGGAGGACACCAGACAATAAAAGTGCAATGTTGAGCCACGCTGTCTGCAAGTACGCCTGTCAATTTGTATATCGCGGAAGTCTGGGTGCTATTTGTAGGACATGGAACAATAGAGGCTCAATTTTCAGCCCGCCAGGCCGAGAACCTGCGATCCAAAAAGTGCCTAAGTATGGAATGAGGGATCCACATATTATACTTTATAAAAGTACATGTTTACTATGTATTGCTCGTTTGTTGTAAAACTTTTATATCACTCGCCCGACCAGATTGTACAAACTTTCTCGTCTAATTAAATTTTGCAATATCAATCTTTAATATTAATAATTTAGTATTGAAAATGATGTTTTTAGATATATTAGATAGTTGATAGGGATTACCATCCATAAACAATGAAAAACTTGAACCCGCCAACCCTCAAGTCCATCTGTCAATCTGTATATCGCGGAACTCCGAGTGCTATTTGGAGGAGACGGAACAATGAAAGTGCAATGTTGACCCAACCAAACCGCAAGTCCGCAGTGTTGTTTGGAGGACACTGGACAATAAAAGTGCAATGTTGAGCCAAGCAGTCCGCAAGTCTGCCTGTCAATTTGTATATCGCGGAAGTCTGGGTTCTATTTGTAGGACACAAAACAATAGAGGCTCAATTTTCAACCCGCCAGGCCAAGAACCCGCTATCCAAAAAGTGCCTAAGTATGGAATGAGGGATCCACATATTATACTTTATAAAAGTACATGTTTATTATGTATTGCTCGTTTGTCGAAAAACTTTTATATCACTCACCCAACCAGATTCTACAAACTTTCTCATCTAATTAAATTTTGCAATATAAATATTTAATATTAATAATTTAGTATTGAAAATAATGTTTTGAAATATGTTAGATAGTTGATAGGGATTACCATACGTAAAAAATGGCAAACTCGAACCCGCCATCCCTCTAGTCCATCTGTTAATCTGTATATCGTAGAACTCTAAGTGCTATTTGGAGGACACGAAACAATGAAAGTGCAATGTTGAGCCAGCCAGCCCGCAGGTCCACTTGTCAATTTGTATATCGCAGAATTGTAGATGTTATTTGTAGAGCGCGGAACAATAGAGGCCCAATTTTCAGCCCACCAACCCAAGAGCACCCGATCCAAAAAAGTGGCTAAATATGGAATTAATACGGAATTGGTATGGGACAATAAAAGTGTAATGTTGAGCCAACCAGATCGCAAGTACGCCTATCAATTTGTATATCACGAAAGTCTGGGTGCTATTTGTAGGAGACAGAACAATAGAGGCTCAATTTTCAGCCCCCTAGTCCAAGAACCCACGATCCAAAAAGTGCCTAAGTATAGAATGAGGGATCCGCATATGGTCTATAAAATCTCATGTCCATACTTTATAAAGGTACATGTTTACTATGTATTGCTCATTTGTCAGAAAATTTTTATATCGCTTGTCCGACCAGATTGTACAAACTTTCTCGTCTAATTAAATTCTACAATATCAATATTTAATATTAATAATTTAGTATTGAAAATAATGTTTTTAGATATGTTAGATAGTTGATAGTGATTGTCATCCGTAAACAATGGCAAACTTGAACATGCCAACCCTTGAGTCCATCTGTCAATCTGTATATCACGGAAATTCGAGTGCTATTTGGAGGACACAAAACAATGAAAGTGAAATGTTGAGCCAACTAGTCCACAGGTCCGCTTGTCAATTTGTATATCACGGAATTGTGGGTGCTATTTGTAGAGCGTGAAACAATAGAGGCCCAATTTTCATCCCACTAGCCTGAGAGCCCCCGATCGAAAAAAGTGGCTAAATATGGAATTAATACGGAATCGCTATGGGGAAATAAAAGTGCAATGTTCAACCAACCAGCCCGCAAGTCCGCATGTCAATTTGTATATCGTGGAAATCTGGGTGCTATTTGTAGGACACAGAACAATAGAGGCTCAATTTTCAGCTCGCCAGGATGAGAACCCGCCATCCAAAAAGTGCCTGAGTATGGAATGAGGGATCCGCATATGCTCTATAAAATGTCATGTCCATAATTTATAAAAGTACATGTTTACTATGTATTGCTCGCTTGTCGAAATTTTTTTATATCGCTCACCCGACCAGATTGTACAAACTTTCTCGTCTAATTAAATTCTGCAATATCAATATTTAATATTAATAATTTAGTATTGAAAATAATGTTTTTAGATATGTTAAATAGTTGATAGGGATTGCCATCCGTAATTAATGGAAAAATTGAACCCACCAGCCCTCAAGTCCATCTTTCAATCTGTATATCGCGGAACTCCGAGTGCTATTTGGAGGACACAGAACAATGAAAGTGCAATGTTGAGCCAACCAGCCTACAGGTCCTCTTATGAATTTGTATATCGCGGAATTGTGGGTGCTATTTGTAGAGAGTGAAACAATAGAGGCCCAATTTTCAACCCACCAGCCCAAGAGCCCCCAATCCAAAAAAGTGGCTAAATATGGAATGGAGGATCCGTACATTCTCTATAAAAACTTCATGTCCATAGTTTATAAGAGTACATACTTAGTATGTATTACTTGTTTTTCGGAAAACTTGTAGGTGCGGGAGTTGGAGAATTCACGACTTCAGATTTCACTTACTTTTATATCACCAGGCCGGCCGACCGCTTCCCTGTTTAATATTGTAATAAACGAATATAAATTGGTCCAAGTCCAATTGTGTTATGAAATGAATACGAGGCCCTTAAAATTCAAATAGCTGGCAAGTCTGCTTGTCAATTTGTATATCGCGGAAATGTGGGTGCTATTTGTAGGACACAGAACAACAGTGGGCCAATTTTGAACCCGACAACCCGTTGTCCAAATAGTGGCTAAGTATGGAATGAGGGATCCGTACATGATCTATAAAATCTCATGTCCATAGTTTTTATAAGTACATCTTTACTATGTACTACTTGTTTCCTCTGAATCCTATTTAGAAGACATAGAACAATAGCATTGCAATGTTGAGCGACCCAGTCCGCATCTTTGGCTATCAATTTGTATATCGCGGGACTCTGGGTGCTATTTGTAGGATACATAGCAATAGAGTCCCAGCTTTGAGCCCGCCAGACTGAGAACTCACAATCAAAAAAGTGGCCAAGTATGAAATGCAGGATCCGTACAAACTCTATAAGAACCTCATGTCCATACCTTGTAAGAGTTCATACTTAGTATGTGTTAGTCGTTTTTCGGAAAACTTCTACCTGCGGAAGTTGGCGGATTCACGACTTGAGGTTTCAATTACTTTTAGATCACCAACCCGACCGACCGCTTCTCCGTTTGATATTGTAAGAAACGAATGTAAATTGGACCAAGCCCAATTGTGCTATTACATCAACACGAGACCCTTAAAATTGAAATAGTCTGCAAATCTGCTTGTCAATTTGTATATCGTGGAACTCTGGGTGCTATTTGCAGGGCATGGAACAATAGAGCCCCAATTTTGAGCCTGCCAACCTGTGAGGCCATTGGTAGTGTTACATAGTTCATAGGGATCACCATTCGTAAACACTCGCAAGGTTGGGCCCGCCAGCCCTAGATTCCATCTGTGAATTTGTATATGGTGGAACTTCGAGTGTTCTTTGAATGACACAGAACAATAGAAATGCAATGTTGAGTAACCCAACCCGCAAGACCGCCTGCCAATTTGTATATCACGGAACTCTTGGGTGCTATTTGTAACTAACGGAACAATAGAGGCCCAGTTTTGAGCTCGCTAGCCCGAGTACCCGCGATCCAAAGATTGGCTTAAGTATGGAATGCGGGAACAATACATACTCTATAAAATCTCATGTTCGTACTTTATAAAAATAGATTTTATGTATTGCTCATTCTTTTCGAAAAAATTCTTGGTAAGGAAGTTGGTGGATTCAAATATTCAGATTTTAGTTACTTTTATATCAACAGCCCGACCGACCGACCACTTCCCTGTTTCATATTGTACAGACCTCCTTGTCTAATTAAATTGTACAATATCAATATTTAATATTAATAATTTAGTATTCAAAAGAATGTCTTTAGATAATGTCATATAGTTAATAGGGATTAGCATCCATAAACAATCGCGCGCTCGAGGCCGCCAGTCCTGGAGTTTGTCTGTCAATTTGTATATCATGAAACCTAGAGTACTGTTTGTATGAAAAGAAACGAAAGGTGTGCAATTTTGAACGAGCCACCCCGCAGGTCCACTGGCCAATTTGTATATCGTGGAATTCTGAATGCTATTTGTAGGCCAGGGAACAATGGATGCCCAATTTAGAGCCCACCCATACGAGAACCCGCGATTCAAAAAGTGGCTAAGTACATATTTAGTGTGTATTACTTGTTTTTCTGAAATTTTCTAGTTTCTCTTTTCTCTATGTTTTTCTTTTTTGAAACACGGGTTCCTGCATAGGTGGCTTTAACATTGCGTTTCCATTGTTCCACCACCTGCAACTAGTACCTAGAATTCTATGATTTACAAATTTGCAAACAAATCCCCCTTCATCTAGCATACTTTCTCTTTGTGTTTGCTTGTTCCTTTTTCCCAATTCTCTTGCTTTTATATACAGAACCCCAGGTTCATAAATATACAAATTTCCCTCTCGCCATTGCGCTTCTGTTGTTCCCCTGTGCACAAACAACAACCGAAATTCCACGACATACAAATTGATGGTCGATATATGTCACTGAGATGCAATATGACCATCGGCCCTTCACGTCTCTTGGGTATATCTTCTATCATTTTTATTTTGTAACCTACCCGACCGCTTTCCATACTTAGGTATCTCTTGGAATCGGTTTCCCGGGTTAGTCACTGCCTTGCCGCAATTCTCCATCACCGATGCCTTCGTACTTGCTTCCATATATGCAATAATTAAGCTTTAATGCTAGTAGTTCATCCCGCAGGAANTTCCAAGTATTCATTTCAAACACAATGCAATATGTTTTTTGTGCACCGACGAGTTGGCGCTTTTAAGAAATTTCTAATTCTTAATCTCTCTTCGTTGTCACTGCGACCTTCGCACTTTTTTCTAATTCTACAATTAGTGAGTTGTGATGATGACAACTCATTCCACACGAACCCTGGAGATTGTCATTGATCAGGGAAAGGCTCGAGAAGATATTTCATTGATACGCATTAAACCATAATTTGTGGAGGGTTATATTATCCCTCCCCGATTTTCATTTCAAACATCGTCTCAAGAAAACGAAAATTCTTAATAAATTGTGGCATCAGTTCTGTCCAGCCATAGTAAACACATTGGGGCATAATGGCCAGAGGTTCCATTATTCCAGGGCATATTCGTACTACTCATCTCCCTCCGCTCAGGAGCAAAAAAGCAGATGGTCCCTTGGCACACCGAGAGATATATTTCAAGCCAAAGAATTCCAAGGCAACCCTGCCTGCTCAGAGAACCTGCCCAGTTGCATTCATGGCTGACGCACAAGTTGATGTCATGAATTATGAGCCGAAAGAAGATGATCTGATGGTCAATGATACAACAATGGATGATGGCAATGCACATAATATTCCCACTCTTTCACCCAAATTGAAATCAACCATAATGGACAGAACTTCCCTGCTCAATGATGGTGGTCCTATCAACACCAAAAGGAGTTTCAGAAAAGAAACTGACGGTAAACGCAATAGCCACTTTGCAGCGCGAAAGTAGGAATTCCAGAATTCCAAATTAGTCTGTTCTGGGCGGAAGAGTTTCACTGTAAAGCTATGATATGTTGATGCTCCCAGAGATATATTTCAAGCCAAAAAATTATTGATTAACATCTTCGGGAATCAGGTCCAAAACTCTCACTGCTGCAAGGCATTTTTCTACTAGTCGTCTCCTTCCGCCCAGAATGGACTAATTTGGGACTCTGGAATTGCACGCACAACCTGTGCTCCTAAATTTTTTTGGACTATGCAGAGGCAGTTTTATCTAAGGGCTATTACATTTGCCCCGCAACATTTTTCCTCTTCTTCCTCATGGGAAGCTTCTGAAAACTATCAATTTCATCACAGGATGATTCATCGAGGAGAAAATTGCGAGGATATTGCATACTGTGGATCCCGTGCCTGTGTTTGTCGCAGATACATTCAATGTTTTGGCCCGAAGAACTGGGTCCAATTTCTAAGGATAGATGTACAATACTGGGTGTTTTTCTTATTTTTTTACATGTATTTTCTATTAAAAAATTTGCCTTTGACTCTTCCTTGCTGCTTCTTTTCTGGATTTAACACATGTTATCATTGGCATGGTTCGATGCTCTCGTACTTCTTCAATATTGTGTTTACTTAGGTTATTTTTTCTAATATGGAACATCTAACAATTATATGACAATGTACTGTGCCAATCCACCAACCTTTTATGCAAACAAAAAATGGATTACATAGTTTCAAACCAACGTTCAATTCTATTCGTAATGCAGATAGAACATAGCAATACCAGTGTACAATGTTGCAGCAAAAGCGTTATCAAGTTTTAATGTTAACAACCCATAATGCAAGAAGTTTAATACTCGAGTTAATATGTTGTAGTCATGGGACAATATATCAAGAACACAGTTACACCCACACATTCCAATAAAATCTAATCTTCAACAAAGCATTTGCTGGCAACTAGTAGAAAATGAAGTTTAGTAGTTAAGTTAATATATTACAGTCATGGAAGAATGTATCAAGAACTACAATGCACTTAATATTTTATAAATTACTATAAATCTTGGTACAATTGCAATAAAATCTAATATTCAACAATGCATTTGCAGGCGATTAGTAGAAAATGATGGTTTTGCAACAATGGGGCTTCTTTGAAACCAATTCGCTCGTACGAAAACTACCTTCCACCTTTCTATTTTCCCACTCTTTTATTCCCTCTAGTTTCTCTTCCTGGTTACTTAATCGTTTTTTTCCCGAAAATGCCTTGTTGCGCGGCTTGCTAGATTCATGCGTTTCCAACGACTGCTTCCACTTTATTTAAATTGACCCTACCACATTTGCGGCACATAAGATATATTAAAGGGAAACACATTTCCTCTATAGTTCTATGTCCTGCAAACAACACCCACAGTTCCGCACTATACAAATTGACAGCCGGACTTGTCAGTTGGCTCGCTAATAGAATGCCTCGGAGTTCCACGATATACAAATTGACAGATGAAGCATACAAGAAAGAACCAAGTAAAATCACGGATCGTATTCCTGGTTCACACTTTCACTCGTGCTCTTTTATCGCGACACCAGCCGAACGCTTCCCCATTCCATACCCAAAAACTTCTCTGACCGTGAATTCCTGGTAGGCGAACTCTAGATTGGAATTTTGTTGATCCATGGCCTGGGAACAGTACCGTCACTTCCGCGATATACATATTTTCAACCGGCCTTATATCATGCCCTCTTCCATATTACGGTCCACCTATCATGCCCTCTTCCGTGGTATACATTTTGCACTGAAAACTTCCGAGAAATACAATTTAACCACCAGGTCCTCGCATATTTTGTGGAACTATTGTCACCCCCTTTTGAAGCCCATTTTTCTTCTTTCCATACTTCGTCATTTCTTCAAATTTCTTTAGCGGATCGTTGGTTTGGCGAGTTGAAGAAATATTCAGTTCCTAGTCGTTGTTTCTTGTGCCTGCACCCCTTTGCAATTAGCAGTTGCCAATTATATATAAGATCTTATTTCTAGGCATGTAATTAGAAATTTCCCTATTCCATAGTTAGCCACTTTGTTGGAATTCTACAAATATACAAACCGACTGTTGAACTGCCCCATCATGATCTCTTTCATTTTACACATTTTGCACTCAAAATTTTTTATACATGAAATTTGACCGTGCAACACTCGGTTGTCCTGAGTATCCCCGTAACCCTTTTTTTAATCTTGTCCGGTTGCTTTTCAGAGCTTGCCATTCTTTCCTTGCTCTTCGCCATCTTCGACACCTTTTCACTTGCCTATAATAAAAGAAAAAAAAAGTTATATATATCTTGTTTCTAAATATGGAATTACTGGCATTTTAATTCTGACAGGTCATCATGCAGGAACCGTATAAATTGTCATTAATGGGCAAAAGGCTCCAGGAGATCTCGTATTGATGCGCATTAAACCAAAATTTGCGGGGGAATTATATTATCCCTTCTGAGTGTTGATTTCAAAATCATGAACTCTCGTTCGCACATCGTGGCCTTCACACGTTCAAGAAACCTCCAATCCTTAATTTCTCTTTGTCATACCCGCCACCTTCGCATTTCTAAATATGCAATAAATAAGATTTACTGCCAACAATTCATCATGCACCACCCATACAGATTGTCATTAATTAGCGAAAGGCTCGAGGAGCTTTCCCATTCAAAATAATTTAACGAAGATTTAGTGGAGAGTTACATTATCGGCTCTAACTGTTCATTTAAACCATCATCTGCAAAAAACCAACGTTCTCATAAACCTATGGCATCATCTCGACAACACTTATGTGGAGATACAGTCAACATCTTCGAGCGTGAGGACCAGAACTTCCAGTGGTCTAGGGCATATTCTTATTACTCAAGCTCTGCCGCAGAGAACCAAGTAATTTGGACCTCCAGGATTGCTCATGCAGGCTGTGTCCCTGAGGTTTTTGATTGTAAGGACCTGGTCTCTTGGTGCACTGATAAATTTATTTTTGAGAAAAGAATTATTCCACTACAAGATCGCTCTTCTGTTTCTTTGTCACCTCAGGTCTTCTGCCAGATGATAAAATTGTTGGAGCCAACATTGACGTTCAAAGGAGAATATTGAAAGCTGTTTCTAGCACAACATAATAACGGGTTGGACCTCTTGCCCCATTTTTTGGAAAACTCACTTCTAGTTCATGAAGATATTACAATTACGCAGGTTAGTTCATTTAGAATTCCATTCTGCAAAATTGCCTGGATGTTTACAAGAATAACGGGACAGGAGTCCACAACAACTGTTTCCCAGATGGATCTTTATATTTTGTATTTTACAGTCAATGAACAAACCATTTTTTATTGGGGCAGGTTAATTTCCCATGAAATGTGTTCCCAATTGTCAATCTACAAAAGGGAAAACAAATTTTATATGTCGTCCTATTTAGTTTTTGGAATAGCGCATTCATGTTAGTTTCCACAACTGTCTCTGTCCAAGAATGTCAACTACGAATTTCACCCAGTAACGTTCTGGTACCAGGCCTTGTGGAAGCACAAGGCTTCCCACTATTTTTATGAGGTTTTTAATGGCTTCGTGTCTATTTTCAAAGTTTTGTTGTTAGGATAAGATGCTCCCCGCATATCTGAACATGCAACTAGTTTTTTGGACAAGAAGGGGACACTTGAACATTTGGATAATTACAGTGTCATAAGAATTTTTGGCTCCACGGAACAACCTTCTCTCCTTCCATGTCACATTACAGATAGAATGTTTGTTACAGAAGTATCACGTCAATACAGCTACTAGTTCCATATGTTCCAAAGGAAGAAAAAAAAAAAGTTCATTCCTCTTCCTTGGAAAGTAGGGGAGTTCGTGTTGAAAAACATCAACAAAATTGACGATTTCGCAGCACATTCTACCATCTCCAACCTAAGATATGCCGAAATCATAAGAGGGTTCGACCCCTATAATATTTTTTGACAACATTTACAAACACTTGGCCTCGATAATTATTTAAAAAAAAAACACCTGTCCAAAAACAGAGACAGTGCCGACAACGGTCCTGCCTCTGATGTTGGCAACGTAGACACAATGCAAATTTGCACTAAATTGTACACGGAACAGGGGAAAGGCCCTGGTGACAAGAGTGTTCAATCCGCAAATACTACTCCAAAAAGTATGACATCCCGGAGCATCGCTCCAATGACCCACCACAATAATAAAGAAACTCAGAGTTCTTCAAATGGAGGAGGAGATAATGACCCTCCTCACTCTAAAATTGATAGTTATCACAAGCTTCCAGTAGAGAAGAAGAGAAAAAAAAATGTGGGGCAGGCAGAAGAGCCAAAAATTCATAGTGAGAACATGGAACTTGACATTGATATGGATAGCATGATGTGCTTCCTTGATCAGCCCGGAGACGCCATCCACCATAGCCATCCAATGGACATATATGTTACCAAATTTGTTTATGAAGATGAATCCTTCTTGTTCCAGAGCGTTGTTTTTGATAGCCAGTCCAAAAAATTGACAATTGAGAAAAAAGATGTTAAAAATAAGAAAGGCAAATCTCGTTCAGAGGTTGACCTTGCCAACATGCGTCCATCCCAAATCTGTCAACTTCACACCGCGAGCGGAGAAGCACTTCATGATTCCATTGGAGGAATCGAGACCTAGAATGCCAGACTGAAGGACCGGGTCAAGGAATTGGAAGACGATTTCATTCCTATGACATTGCTTGACAATCCTTTGGCAATAGCCACGCCTGGCACCCTTGCAGCCAACGTAAAAGAATCATCCACCCTACTCGCATCCTGTAAAAGATATGTGGAGAATAATATCAAAAAAAGAATGGAACTGGTTACCGAGGCATAGAAAAGATCACAAACCATCACTTCCCTTGGAAACAGGGCACATAGTTTGCTCGAGCATTTGTAGGCCGAGTTAAAAGATAAAGAAAAATTCTTTTAAAAAACTCTCATTCCTTTTGGCAAGATTGTCAACAATATGACAGAAACAAAAAGAAGAGAAGACGATTTTCCATCCAAAAACCGGATCGGTCAATTGAATGCATGTTGGAAAGAAAAAGTGAAGAACTTGCATCTCATTGTTTAGTCATGTGAACAAGCCATATAGAACAAAGATAAATTATTCACAAGGCTTTCAAATATAGACTTAGTTGGGAAAACCAACGACTCCTAAGGCTGCAACTTAATCACAAACTCCTTGCCCTTAACTAGGCAAGAGTTCGATAAATAGGTTGTTATGTTTAAGGCCTTGACTCTAGAAAAAATTTACAGCATCCTTCAATTTGATCAAGCTCACGTCCACGACTGGCTAGTCAAATATGCAGTACAGAACGAGGAAATTCATCAGGCTCTCTCTAATCTTTCTATCGACTTCCGAGAATTAGAAAGCGATATTTTCAACATAAAAATCTGGAATGAGATCAATGTCTCCCCAATGAGAAGCTACATTGAAGAATGGCTTGAAAGACAATTGAAACAGGCCACCGACGAAAGGCAACAGACAGTTGCCAACATTCCAACAACCGTCAAGGACATCCTTGAAACCACAGTCGTCAACAACATATATGAAACAACAGCCGCAAACAAATATCCAAAGGGCTCATATGTACCCTCACTGTAAAAATACTGATCACATCCTACTTTGTTTATCAACCCAGTTATTCCAGTTTCTTAAATAGAGATGTACAGGCAAACACTTATACCTTTCCATTTATTTTTTTTCCAGGTATTGCACTCTATCTTATTTCCACAATCCTGTTTCTTGTACATATTTCTCTAATGGTTCGCGGGAGCCCCAATCCCATTCTACATGAAAAATACATTGAAATTCCGGTTTATATGTAACATACTTCAATTTTTTTGTATATTTCAAAATATCCAGTAGTATGTAACAAACTTTTATTTGTTGAGATATTTCAAATAAAAATGTTTTCTTATCTCCTTTTAAGTTTATGTTTTCATACATTCTTATCTTTCACTAGTTTGTATGACAAATGCATTTAATTTTTTATATGTTACAGACTTTTATTTTTTTATATATTTCAAAATAAATTGTGCTCTACAATGCAAGCGTCATTTACAAATGCATTTAAATTTTTATATTTCTTATCTCCTTTTAATTTTATGTCTTCATATATTTTTATCTTTCACCAGTCCATATGGCAAATGCATTTAAATTTCCAAATTTATTCTTCCACTTTCAACAAATTTGTAGTTTGTTATATACTTTCAAAAAATATATGTTTGCTATATACTTTCAAAAAATAGATGGTGCTCTGCCTGCCACGCATCATTTGCTTTTGCCCCATGTTCCGTGATATACATGTTGCACACAACATTTCCATCATATACATTTTGCACCAAGCACTTCGTTTCATTTACAGTTTGACCCCATTTTCTACAATTTGCTTTCTAACCTCGTTGGCAAGGACTATGCTGCCACGCGGCCTTGTTTTTTTAGTCTCGAAAAGGCACAAGTCATAGTGTAGAATGCGCCTAAAATGTTTAGGATTTTCTCTCTCTTTGTTTGTTGAGAAGGTGAAATCGTGTCTCAATGAATTAAAGACTTTGCATTATGGTATGTTTATGTGATTTATAATAAGGTGACTAGTTACATTCTTAAGATTTTTAATTTTCTCAAGAGTATGTACTCTTTTAATTATGACTGAGAAATGTTTCTAATATATTTTTCGTAATTTGTATTATTAATTTTTTCTATTTAAAATTTATTATTAATTTCTTGTTTTAGTACCTATTAGTTGTACTTTGAGAGAACAAAAAGAATTCAACACGGGTAGCTATTTGGGACTCCTAAAGAACATAAAATGAATATGCTAGGATGATCGTAAAAACTCAAGATCATAACAATCTAAGACCATTATATATGACTGTTTGAATAATTATTATAATCTCCAATATACACTAATTCTTGATCTTTTTGTGTAGGTTCAATCTAGTTCAAGCAACTATTTTAGTATTTACGTATAGAAATTATCCCTTATGTTGGTAGATGATTATAACAATTTGAATGGTGTATAGCTATCCCAAATTGTGTAGCATTAGTTTAGCCTTAAGTTCTATTTTCAATTAATTAATTTCAAAAATCCATATTCGAAGCATCCATTTTTTTTATCATGATCATGACAAAAATGATTTTACAATTATTAATAATCCATGTAAGAGTCCAATTTTGAGATAATAACAACTTTATACCGAGGAAGTCATTCTTGGAAATTTATTTGTATATTTTTAAGAAATAATGAAAAACAATTTGTTGAGTAAGAGCATATCCTACAATAAACTACATGCATGTAAGTTAACCCCTTACTCCACTCTTTCCAATTTAAATCCATTACATACTTTTTAAATTACTTGTACTAGGTTACTAGTTCAACCAAATAGAGATTTTAAGAGTCAAAATCTAGAAAGAATTATTATTATTGTTGGAAACCTAATCCGTTTAGGGTTACGATATTTATCACTTGATGGAAAATGAATAGTCAAGTAATATGAAACATAATTAGAATTCCAAAAGACCTTGGGAGATGAATCCAAAGGTCACATTGATGTATTTATATATGTATCATATTGATGAATAGATGCACATTCACACTTATCCTAATTTGTGTGTCTAACAGTGGTATCAAAGCAATATTTTTAGGGCCTAGGGTAGTTGTCCATAACATTTCTTTGGTGTTTCCTTTCTTCTAGTGTGTAGAAACATCCCTCTGTGAGCTATTATCTGATTATTCCTTGCACCCATATGTCCCTTTGAATAAGTCTTCCATCTAAGCCTTTGGTTACTACTCCCTTTGAGAACCAGCGTTACTTTGCAGTTTCTTATCCATTGTCGCACAGTGAGGAGTTGTCATCCATTTGTGCATCCTAACAATCGATGAGCTACTCTAAAAAATCATCTTCTTATTTTTCTTTATACCTGTTTTATGCTTGGTGTGTTGGATGTATAGACCATCCTGGTATAGTTTTGGGCTTCTACATATATATCTAGGGTTCGATTTTGAGTTCTCTTTATTTCATGTGTCTAACAATGGTATCAATAGACAAGAATATATCTCAGTCACACCGTAGAATTTTCACTCGAGTATTGACACATATTGCAATGAAAAGATTTGCATCTTCTCACCTTGTACCTAACATGGGGGAAAACATCAACAATTGACAGTCATGATTCAAGTTTTGAAGTCCCACGAATCAATCAGTAACAAGCGAGTGTGATTGGTTTTTGGTTTTCCATAAATCACCACTTAGTAGAAGACTTACAACTTCTGTTAGACAATGGTGTGTTGTTTTCCTTAAACCACCACTTGGTAGAAGACTTTCAACTTTTACTACAAAATAGTTTATGGTCATCTTTAAACCAACATTCGAGAGAACTTCCTGTAACATCCCCAACCACCCATAGGTCGGGCAATGCTACCACTGTGGAACATTCACACACACACACACACACACACACACAACATGCATTTTAATCGAAAATTAAACACATAACACATAATTACTGTTACCATTCAGATTCAAAACAAGATTAATAGTAAATCCGGGTAGACTTTTATCTCTTTTTCAGACCCGCATGGACACACGAAAAAGGAACCCCCTGGAGTCATCTTTAAACTCTTTTTAGACTCTCTAAATATGAAAAGATCGTCGAGTGATCTTGCTTCCTTTCACACTCGTTAAAAGGTTCGAAAGGACATCTTTAGAGTGGTATTTTATCTCTTTTTTGGCCTCGTGAGACTAACTGTACGAAAAAGGAACTGAGAGAGTTCTCTTTTAAGTGTTTTTCCAGACTCTATAATCATGAAAAACCTTCGAGTTTTCTATCTTTGGACTCGCTAAAACGAACATTGACAGGCCCGTACGGGACCGAATCCTTACTTCTTCCAGTTCGTTAAACAAAGGAAGAGGAACTTACCGAAGGTGAGTTATATCGAGCATGTGTTACCCTCCTCGAGATCATTAAATTAAAAAGAGGTACTCGTCTATCTGGATGGGGGAAAATTTGAAAGAAGCAAGCCAAGCAGTCTCTTGAGAACATTACCAAGTAATTCTTAGAGTCACCCTTGAACACGACACTTTGTCTTTTTCACGCATTATAATCCGCTTAACCTCTGCACTGAGCCAATCCTTTGAGTTTATTTCACTCCTTTGGTTCACCTGACGTAAGTCACAGCATCCACTGCATCATCAAGTTTTGGTCCATGTCATGTTTCTTCTCTCGTGCCTCAGTGTTCAAAGGAAGTATCCACCTCGAGAGTCGGCCATCACAAATATCTTGTCTCAATACCCATGTCAATCCATGTTCATTTGATCTACCAATTACATCTCTATGTCTGTTTCGTGTCGTTGATGGGGGATACATTAAGGCCCTCCTTCAATGAGCCTATTCCTGTCGACTTCAACACATTATCCACGAATTAGACTTAGAAACCAGTTAGTACTTTGAGACCTGCATGCCTCAATGGCAGGCCTCCTCACATACGACAGCAGGTTTACACCATTGACTTCTGATCGGATGATTACACGGATGTTCGACTCCAGCTCATCCATTCACATTCGTTGGAATGTACTAGGGTACCTTGGGAATCATTGACATCAATGGTGATCTCCCTCGCGCTTGTTAACAGTTTACATCATTGACTGGTAATCAAGTGGTTTCTTCCATGTTCGACATCATGACATTTATTCACATGGTTAGATTCGTACTACATCGAGATCGGTAAGAAGACCCTGGGTTGAGTGATCACTTTGATATGTACTTTTCCCAGGTTGCGAAGGCGTTTCTCTTGAACAGTGACACATATACTGTTACATAGATCCACTTTGTATTGGTCATGGCTATGTCTTGTCATCTCATAGATCCACTATGTATTCTTCGTGGCTACAATCAGTTTAGATCATCAGAGTATAGATCCACACTGTATCCTCGGTGGCTATACTTTTTATCAATACAATTATGGATCTGCAGTGTATTTTATGGCGGCCATATCTTGCAAGTCTTGATCACCCAAGCATAGGTATGCCTACCTTGGGTTTGGAACATGTCATAATATTTGTTGGATGTTTGTGTGCAACTTCTGTCAGGTTCTCCGAGTCTATACCCTTGCTTGAAAGTCTACAAAGCATTTTAGTTATCAGTTCTCATCTTCTAACTTCATACTTTGGGGGGCAATCTGTTACACATCAACATTACTCGCTTTGATAAGTGTCGCATGTTTCTCACAAGTGTCGTAAGTGTCGAGCAAAGAATACTACCATGATACCTATGCCATACTTATGACGACACTAAGGAAACACTTAAAATGCCTCAAACACTTGATTTGAAGGAAGAGAATTGGTTAACTGGAGTTAAGTACCTCTTGCCTCCTGAAAGAATCATCGAAACTAAGGTTTTAGAAGAGAGCGCTCCCCTATATCACCCTTAGGAGCGCTGGAGCTCCCCTATAAAGTGCTAGGGAGCGTTATAACACCAAACAACTCTTCTGAGGGAGCGCTATGGATTTTAAGAGCATTGGCACCCCCTTAAAGCCTATTAGGGAGCGTTATAGCGCTCTGATGGCCTTTTCGAGGGAGCGTGTAAGGTATCTAGAGAGGTAGTGGGGGGGCCCAGAGGGCCCATAGTGATAATAGTGGAGGTCATTCAATGTAAGGTGGACTAGGTCCACTATATTATTAAATAACGCCCACTATGGTAGTTAGATATAATAAATGGGTAATTAGATATAATA